>BQNB010017663.1:0-26360 GCA_026074375.1 Tanacetum coccineum | reverse complement strand
ACATCAATGATCTTAACATCATACCCTATCTTCTCAGGAAATAACCGATTACAAAAGGGGATATCACCATTCCTATACTCATAGAAACTAAGCAACCCAAATTTAAAAGCAGTAACAATGCAAAACTCATGACGTCCAAGATGGAGACTATGGCCATTAACATTATATTGGAGGAAAGGCGCGAACAAGCAGCCATACGTGAGGAAAAAGCAAAGTCACAAATGAAGGGATACTATGACGCTCGAGTTCGAGGAGTCTCATTTAGGCCAGGCGACTTCGTGTATCGTGCTAACGACGCAAGCCACGCGGAAGACACAGGAAAGCTGGGACCAAAGTGGGAAGGACCCTACGAGGTTACGGAAGCACTTGGAAAAGGAGCATACAAGCTGCGTGACATGGAGGGGCGTGAGTTGCCCCGCACGTGGAATATCTGCAATCTCAAGAAATGCTATCTTTAGGGAAGTACTCACTGGGTATATGCGTACTTATATTTTTTTTAGGACAAATGTTTTTTATTTTTGCAAGTATTCATTAAATGTCGCGGTTTCTAGCTAACTCCGCGACACAATTCACTTTACATGCTTATTGTGAGTATCTATTTACGTATCAATATTGTTGTTACATTATTCTGTGCCTACGTGGCGTGCATGCACCTAATAACCCCACGATGGGAAAAGGATGAGTAAACCTACTAAATGACTCGTTGAGTAAGAGGGTTGCAAACCCATCAACATTGGATCATGAATCCTTGTTAAACACCTTTCTCTCAAGACGTTGGAGTAAGTTTCGATGCGCATTCCACGATGGATGCGCAGCAGCGCACACGGTGCACGTTTAACAAATTGGGAGTCAAAACTTTTGACTTCTTGATATGGTATTCGCGGTACGCCGCATGTAATTGTAATGTCAACCCATACATATAAACTTAGCATATTTTGCAGTCATGAACTTTGTAATGACTATGTTCACAACAATTTGACAAATGGCACATCACAAACAAGTCTTTCATGCAAAGGCAACTAATTGTGCACAAACATATTGTCAACTTTTATAACTAATATTGTGTGCGTACAATCGCACAAGTCACAATAACAAACGACCCATACTATGGGTCCAAAAGGATAGCTTTTACACAAGAACCACGAGTTTAATTAATCAAAATTTACCAATATACACAAAAACGATAAGTTTACACAAGGAAGAAAAACCTAGATGCTGTGACAACGACTTTGCTCTGACCTGCCAACTTGGTATGCAGCATCTCCAGCCTCCTCAAGCTTCCCCAGGAGTTCACTATCCTTAGGTAGCACAGTCGCCACGCTGACGGGCACTCCATCAGAACGGGGGATGTGCGCTGCACCAACACCGCATAATATTGCCTTACCCTTCACCCCCTTCTTCTTAGCAAGCCTTATGGCGTGGGCCTCTAAAGATTCCTTCAACGGAATCTCCCTCTCAAGTGCAAAAGGATTAAGGATGTCACGCGGACGGGAAAAGATAGGAACCTGCAGTTGCGCCACATCCGGCTTGAGAAAGTAATCAGGCTGGCCCTCAGCGCCCTCGGAGGCATGCCTAGCCAAGGTTAACCCCGCCATTATCACATCTATGGGGTAATCCTGGTCACGCTCCAGCTGTGCAATATGAGGTAGCTCTAACAGTTTCATCGCCTCCATCGCAGCAACAAGCTCCTCATATGCTTTATCATTATACCCGGGTACCTGTGCGGCAGGCACTGTCAGCAACCTCTTTTCATGAAGTTCCTCCACCGCTTCCGCCTTACCACGTGCCAATGCACACTTCACAACATCCCCAAAGGACTGCTTGACCTCCTGAGATTCCAAAGTGCTCATGGCAGCAAGGCGCAGCCCATGGCTTATGAGCCACCTGCGCTCAGCAATGGCAGACAACATGTGAGGATAAAGCTCCTCATCATACTCAATACTGAGTTTGCGCAACTTCTCCTCCTGCTTCTCTAACAGCCCCTCCACTCTCTGGCGAAACTCATCCAACCCTGCAAAATGATTATTCTTACCCCCCTCTAAATACTTCACAGCCCAGTGACAACTTGCCTTGTACTCCGCAGCATCCGCGCGCTCTTGCTCTACCTTGACAAGCAGTGCCATTTTTTCCTCGGCAAGATTCTGTGCATAAGACCTCGAAGACTCTGCCTCAGCCTGCGCGCCTGCCAACTGTGTCTTCAGCAGCAGAATCTCTTCATCCTTCTGTATACTCTGGCTGCGTTCATTAGAAAACCTTGCTCTCAGCTGCGCCACGAGCGTGGCTTGCTGCGCAGTGACCATATCAAACTCCTCCATAAGCTGGTCCACTGGCATACCCTCAAACGCCTTGGGACCAGTCTGGGGTGGGGACTGTGCAGCATGCGTCACCGGCGCAGAGGAATCACTTTTAGCCTCGACACTGCGCACAAATAACAAACAACCAACCGATAATGAGGCTTACACGTTACCTTATCGAGATTGCGTACCGTCAACACTATTATTGGACAAACATAGAAGCTAAAATTACTTACTTGGGGGGAGGAGTCTCGGTCGCCTCTTTGGCAGCAAGCGTGGGTGACGCATCCGGGGTTTCCTCCTCAGTCGATGTACTCAAACCTAGACTGACATGACGCACCCTCTTGGACGGGCCCGCGCCGACATCACCGGTCGCCCTCTTGCGTTTCAACCCAGAATCAACTTCTGCGACATCGGCATCCTCTGAAGAACCAACGCTTGTTGCGTCTGGCCTGGGGGGCTCCACAGCTGCACCTGGCACACTGCGCAGTGGTGTGGGTGCCAATACATCAGTACTGTCAAACTCTGGTTGCTCCAGCACAAGTTCCATTGTGCGCCCTGCAGTACTTTCCAACAGCGGCTCCTCACCATCTCTTAATGGGCGCACCCCCTCGGTCACTAGTTTGGGCTTACTCAAATGCACCACGCTAAACAAATCCATCTCTGCGCAACACAAAACGAAAACAAACAACAAATGGTTACATAAGCTTAAATAAGAAAGGGCGCTTACACTACTAAGTGAGGGAGAAGGAAGGACAAGCACCCACCCTGGCCGTCATCGCCTATAAACGTCGGCACTTCCTCGGGCCTTTGGAAATAATTACGACTAATGCCCATGTGGCATAGGAAGGCTTCCGAGTATGCGTTGATAGGGATACGGTTCTCATTTATAAGTTCCGCATCCTCCATACTATACGACCCGGGGGGTGGACGCTCATCCCTCGGCAATGACCCCTGAGTATAGAATGCGAAGTCCCAGGGAACCAACGCATCGTCTACCCAGAAGAACATCTCCCTCCAACGCCTTAGCGCATCTAATTTTTCGGTATAGCACTGCAAACGCCCGGCGCGCTTGGAAAACGATACCCATCCGTTTGACCAAGAGGTGTGATAGAAGGCGCGGAACAAATGGACCGTGGGATTAATTGCCAATAGGCGGCAATTAACCTCGAAATTGGTTATTTTTGCCGCGCGCAGTGCAATTGGGAAATATGAAGATGATAATAATTCAGGACGTTGCACATACACAACAAAAGGGGTACACGTTGATTGGCAAACTCAAAAAACCGTGTGTATACCCCAACCTTCCCCTCTGGGAAATCCGCTATACTCACACTCGCAGCCGGCACTACCGGGTGCAATGCGAATGGGATGTAATACTCAGATGTGAACTCACGAAGTTCCTCATCTGTTATTTCTGATGTAAAATCAGTAAGTTGCAACACCATGATTTGTGAAGCAAGGGTTTGGATGCGCACGCGCGTATTACCTGTGTATGATTTCTGATGATTAATGGAAGCTTTATCAATGGTGGTGGAAGAGATTTTTTTTTACTGTGGCACTAACAGTGAAATGGAGGCGACCCCTTATATAGGGCAAGTTGTTACTGACACGACGCCGGATGAGTAACACGTGTCCCCCACTTGTCCTAATCGTGTGGTAGGGGTGCAACATTTAAGCTATGTTCTAGCTACCTTTTTTCACGAATTACGAAGAGGCACTTTTTGCGACTCAAGTGGACCAGATTCATTGTTCTGGGCGGGAAAAATTTCTTGTTCCTTCCACAGTACGCGTCCAAGAATATTTGCCGCGACTATTTGTAGTCTAGCATCCGCAGTCTTACCCAGCGCATACTAGACTGGGGGGACATGATGACGTATAGTCCAACCTCGGGACATGAACCCGACCCGCGAATAGTACTTATACCCAGGCCCATAATGAATGGGCCATAGCAACATCAATACGGGTTTCCAAGGCCCGAATGGTACTGCCTATGGCGTAGCCCATGACATATGGGCTATCACGATGAGGATTTAGGCCCATGAGGTCCAACTAGCGCACACGTGCGCAGGTATCTATAACAACCGTTACGAACGGGTCATAATCATGAGGTGGGCCCACTAGTTACTAAATAACGGTGGGGCCTCTTGGGTACTAACCTAATTAATGGGACAAAGCCCATTAGGGTTCGGTGAGTATATAAAGAGCACCCCGGCTCTCATCTAAGGTATGCTCTCATAACCCTAACTTTCTACCTAAACCTAAACCGATTACTTACTCTCACGCCGGAGGATAATCGTGGGAGACAATCCCACGGTAAGCCTAACGGTGCTTTGTTTTCTTAGTGCGCAGGTCTCATACATCAAGACTTAATTGATACAGGAACCGGAGCCTAGCAGGTCCGTATTACACCTAATTCGGACCTAATCGAGGATCGTCCAACTTTTGTATCAACACTTACTAACTCCATCATCCTGACCTAGACCTTTCTTCACTCGCTAAGATCCGCCTCAGTTTGTGCCGAGTTTATTTCTTCATACTCTGAAGGACTACTTGAGGATGACTCGCTGAACATAAATATGTTTAGCGACTTAGTTAACTACTTAGGATACTTTTCATACAAATCTAGTACAAAGGACAATTAGGCACTAAATTGGCCTAACAATCTCCCCCTATTTGGATAGAAAAATAGCCTAAGTTTGATCAGAAGTAAGTGAGCAACATGGCTTCTTCTTACTCTGAATTACAACAAGTACTACAATGCATACAACAAAATAAACATTGATTACATATCTTCGTATATAAGATTGCTTAATACGAATCCTATCACTTGTAAAAATAATGACAAACATCAACATGGTAAAGTCATTGATCGCCATAACAATTCTTTTATCTCTCAGGACGGCAGGTAATTGCCTTTTCTCTAGTTCTTATCTAAGTTGGTAATTATTTTAGTTTATTTATAAAATAGCTTATTTAAAATACAAAAAGTTAAACATTGTTAATGGTTACAAACTTATCAACTTCAGCTTATAGGCTATTTGTGTTCATAAGCTTGATATTCTTGTAACCATATAAATGAGTTTATTGGCGTTTTAAATTTTCATTAATCATATAAACTAGCCTTTCAGGCTTTAAAATAAGTATCCGAGTTTTTATTTAATTCTCATATCGAGCATCTCTAAGTAATTAAGTAACTTCGACTCTATTAGTTATACTTGTAAATGCTAGAGAAATACGAGTATATTTTATTGCATTTGGTTTTGATAATAGAAAATATTCTCGTTGGACTAGCAATATTATGTTTGAGCATTTTAAGAATCATGTTATGTGATTCAAATTTGCAGGTTTGCTTATGGCCCAGATGACTTGTGAGGAAAATCATCCTTTTCTTGCGTGTGCATTCGATACATGTTTCGGGTTATGCCGTATGCTTCATCCTGACCGTCACACAGGTGGACAATGCAAAGGTGAGAAGCTCTTGCTAAGGCTTACTTTAGTTTCTGTTCGTCAACTTAAACTGAAGAGAAGATGATGTTTTAGCTTGTTTACACTTGTTGATTCTTACTTTGTTGTAAAAGTAAAGCTCTTTGGTAAGGCCTTCGTCAGTTTCTGTTCCGCAACCTAAACTGAACTAAAGATGTTGTTTGAGTACCTGAAGAGCTTTAGCTACCTCAAGCTAAACTGTGTTCAGCTTGTTTACACTTAGGCGTGTTTATGTTTAAATCTTCCAAGAGACTAAAGGGCCCCAACAGGTTATCATTCCTAGGATCATTCCACGAGAATTTAACATTTGACGGGTAGGAATCTCAAGTCCTTTGTAAAAGATGCTTACTTTTTGATAATCATTAAGGTCGTGAGTAGGACACTTAAACAAGAGGTCATTATACCTTTCCCAGGTCTGGTACAAAGTCTCATTCCCTTCTTGTCTAAAATTATGAATATTTTTCAATTGTTTCGCTGTTCTCGAAGGTGGACAATATCTAAGGATGAGAACCCTTTTAAGCAGGTCATATGTATTGACTGTTGTTAGCCTTATTTTTACATAAGTCGGACAAGAATGCTATCGGTCGTCTTAGTCGTAATTAGTGTTGTTATGTAATAGGCTAGTCGGGATTAACGGGCTTGGACTTTAAGCTAATATTGTCCGTGTTTTGGGCTCAAAGCCCAAGACAAACCAAGCCCAATCCATATTAGAAAGCCCATACGCCAACAAGGAGGCTAAGGGTATAAATAGGACCCTCTCCACACATGGAGAGGGTATTGGTTACATTTGTATGTGTTTCCTCCCAATCTAATCTTTCTCTCCTTATTTCTCTCTCTACTTTTCTTTTACTTATTTTGGATTGCTTATTGCTTATTGTGTGCTTATTTAGTTGTGTAATAGATTAAGTTATTAGGATAACATGTGGTATCCATCGCCATGGGGTATTAAGGTGATTGTTTGTGTGGTTTAATCTTAATTCAAGGCTTATTTCACGCCTTATAAGCTTACGGCGTTGTTTTGGTTGTGGCTTATTTGGTCTAAATCTTTAAGCTTTAACTTTCTACTTGCTTTAAGCTTTGGTTCCTTTGATTTTGTAGCTTATTAGGTACTATAAGCTCACAGTTTTGGCTTATTTGGTTTCATGGATTCCTTGTCTTAAGCTACGGTTTTTGTTTTTTTATGCTCTTATGGTTTAGCTTATATTTCGTAGCTTATTTCATCTTATTTAGTGGCTTATTTCTTCTTTTCGTGGCTTATTTCGTGTTAAAAAGCTTATTTCTTCAAGATTAGTTCATAGTAGCAGGTTGTAGAGGATTAGGATAAGGAATGTACTTGTTTTTGTTTGTTAGTCATTAGTTAGCAAAATAAAAAAAGCAAGTACGATAGCGGTTTAGTATTGTGGTCCTAAATTTTGGTAGAGGTTTGCTAGTTTTTGCAGCGGTTTGGTGTTTTCAATTGGCAGCATTTTACAAATTTCATTGACTAGCGGTTTGTAAACATCAAACAGATGCTTGATTACATGTTGTAGCGGTTTACTATTTTTCATGGTCAACCTAAATGAAACTCTGCCAAATTTAAAAGTCTACAGCGGTTTGTTGTTTCTTAAGGAAGCGGTTTAGTTAATAGTTTTGGCAGCGGTTTAATCATTTTATATCATAGTGGTTTGATACAACAAGTCCACAGCGGTTTACAGTTGTTCTGTCATAGCGGTTTGGTTAATCTAAGTAGGCAGCGGTTTGCTATTCGAAGTTACCAGCGGTTTACTAAGGCAACGTCATTCACTTAGATAAATCTCCGTGAAACTCATTTGGACTTATAAGACCATTATCCCTACAATATCATAGCTTAACTTCAAAACAATTATACATTCACGGTTTTCTCTTGATTTAGTAAAATCCTATAAAAGTCGCGCATTTTCTCGCTTTAAATCATAGATTTGTAAAATCCCATGAACATTAACTACATTTGTGGAAAACTAGAAGGGGGGTTGAATAGTTTACCGCTTTTTAAATTTAAGTTTTATGTATGTTTGTAAAATTTAGATTCGACCTTTTTGTGAATTCAATGCTTGCACAATATGAACAATGTAAATATATGAAATGATAAAGTAAGACAAGAGATAAGAGTAAGAACAATCAAACCACAATGCGAGGATTTATAGTGGTTCAGTAACGAAGCACCTCTTCGCCCTACTCCACTCCCCGAGCACCAAACTCGAGAGTTTTCTTCACTATGTCAACAAACTCCCTTATGGCGGAGAAAACCGTACACAACGTTGCTTATATCAATTTACGACACTAAGCTAAATGTCGAGTTCTAATCTTAGCTAGAACCAATCTATCACAACACAACTTCACGACTTGTTCACGACTTCACAACTTCACGACTTCTTCACAACTTCACAACTTCTTCACAACTTCACGACTTCTTTAAAACTTCACGACTTCTTCACAACTTCACGACTTCACTTCACCACACTACTTATATCACAACTACCTAACACTACTTGGTAAGATCACAACGATCTAACTATACTTACAAAGATCACCAAGATCTAGCTACTACACACAACTACAAGATATACAATTGATTTACAAATATGTGATATGAATGCAACAAGATTGCTATGCACACTAAGGTGTAATACTTCTTCACTTGATGATGGAAGTATTCTTCTCTTGCACTTGAGGAATTGAGCTTGGATCACTTGGAAACAAAGCTAAATGATTAAATGATCAAAGGATTTTAGAGAGGATATGTGGACTGTTTTAAGCAGAAAGAATGAGTGCAAAAGGTGAGAAAAATGTTGGGGAATAGTCCAGTATTTAAAGGACAAAAAGGAGGAGCAGAGTCTATGGCCGCCCCCCTTAAATAGGGTGTCGGCCCCCTTAAATAGGGGGCCGCCCATGTATTTAAGGGGGCCGCCCCTTATTCAGACCCTCCTTTTTGTCCTATTCAGGGGAGGTGTTTACTGGACCATTTCTAGCCGTTTTAGGTCCAAAAATTTGAAATTGAAAATGTTTATTGTAAATAAAACATTTCTTTTAAACGTAAAAAATGTTTTGTGATGTTTATAAAAAGTTTACAACATTTTATAAAAGATTCCTTTGATCATAAAATGCATCAAGCATTTGTTTATTCATACCTTGGAGTGATATAAGTTTGAAATGAATATTTACTACTAAATACTTGTTTATGTTTAATTTTACGTTGAACGTTTTTATATTTTGTGATTATCAAAACGTAAAGATGTGAAAAAATATTATTAATGTTTTTAGGCATTATATTTTATCAACAATCTCCCCCTTTTTGATGATTACAAAATTTAAACTCATTAAATGTAAAATTATTTTTAAACAAGTATTTAGTGAGTTTTATGTCATTTCTCCCCCTTTTTGTAGAATCAAAAAGGCATCGTCGAGGATTGCTAGTAAAATCGACGGAATAAATGCTCCCCCTTGATGTGTGCTCCCCCTCGTTCGAGGGCACCAAGGAATCGAGCTATGGTTTCTTGGCTACAAAATGGGTTAGAACAATACAAATATTTCTAACATGTAGCAAGGAAGAAAAATATGACATACAACCAACAATGATCATTCATTAAAATTAAAGTAGTGTGTGAAACACACTCATGCATACATAAGGAAAATAACATGCTAACATACATGAAATTAAAAGTACAAAAGTCCTATAACTAGTAAAGCTCCATAGGACTTGCATGCAAAATGGTAGAGGATCAATTATTTGAGAGACTAAACATAGAGCATGTTTAGTTTGGGGATGATGGTGGAGGTGGTGTGATGATGATTGGTGGTTGTGAGAGCATGTGTTCAATATATGAAAACATATAGTGAAGTTCATCACTTAACCCGAAAATGAGGGTTCGGTTGTGGATACAACAAAGGCATGAGTTACCATGTGCTTCAAGGAAATTCCAAGGGATAGGATGTGCAATGATAGGTGGTGAAGGTGATGGAGTATCAAATTGGACATCAAGTGGGGTATTTGGGGAAAGAGTGAGAGTGATGTCCATTGATGCATTATCTTGAGTTGGAGGTGGTGGAGAAACTCTTGGAGGAGGAGATGTTGATGGGTTCAAGTAACCATTTGGTGAGGGTGATGTTGATGATGTTGGTGATTTGGGTATGTAATCAATTGAAGATGAAGAAGTGTCTTTGGTTGATGGTGTTTTGGAGGGTGCATTAGGAGCACTAGGTGATGAATTTGGAAGTTTGGGTGATGGAGTTTTTGTGTCATCTTGGGTTAAATCCACAAACAATTGTTTTGGTGGAATGATGTTGATTTTTGGTCTCTTGGAGACCTTGGAAATGGAAGCTCTAGTGGAGGCCATGAATGTGTATGGTTGTTGATGATGAGTGAAGGAGATGGTGAATTGGTGTTATGCATTTGGAGGGAATTTATGGGAAGAGATTTGTTTGAAAATGGAATGAATTTGGATAAGTTTAGGGAATTCCAAATGTTGTTCAAGCATTCTGGGTAAAGATAGCTGATACTAGGTAAAAGAAGGCAAAAAGCAGTGAAAAATACTGTTTTACCCGTGAAGGGCTAAGGGCGGTCCCCTTAAAATTAAGGGGGCCGACCATTGTGAATTAAGGGGGCCGCCCACTGTTAGTCCCATTTTTCACAGAAAAACTATTTTTCTCAGGATTTTTGTGAGGGTATTTTTGTTTTGGTGGTTTATTTGCAGCAAGCCCTATAGAGTTTTATAAGCATATTTAATCTTATAACATATAATAAACACATTAAATCATGAAACCAAAATGGCATAACTAGTTGATTTAATAAAACAACCAAAGGTTTAAGGCATCATAGCAAATAAGTACCTAAAAGATAACCAACATATAAGTCTTTCCGAATATATCGGATGATCACCACACAAGTTGTTAATAACATACACATAATCAAGTTAAAAATTGTCTTAAACTACATTTAGCCATCTAGTTCACTCCACTCCTATGTCTTCATTTCTTCTTCTTGCTAAACACTCCTTTTAGTGCCTTTCCAAATGACTTGAAACCTCCGCGCATCTCCTTATGCATTTCTTGCGTTTGGTTGAGCAAGGTGGTTTGTCGTTCAAAGAGAGTTTCATCGGTTTGTTCGGAAGCGGAAGGCATTTCGTAGTTTTGGTAGTTGAGTGGATTAAGAGAGTTAAGATAGGTGGTAGGAGATGGAGTACTTGCACGAGAAGTTTCGACATCATCATCATCATCATCATGTTGATGAGATGACGTGCCGTGATGATGAGAAGATGAGGATGAGACGGAATGGCGTGCCTTGCCACGATCACTTCGAGGTCTCCGAGTTTGTTTAAGAGCAAGAGGACGCATGACTCGATCAACAATGTCATAAATGCCATTGTCGAGATGAGGATATACTTCCATGATGTGACGATAAAGACGAGTCAAGAACATACCGTATGGAAGATTGGCGGTTGGATTTGCTCTAGCACATTCGATTCGTTTGACAAAGAAGTAAGCAAGATTGTATTGTTCCTCGGCAACAACACAATACAACATGTGAGCAAGACAAGCGGGGAGATGGTCCCGATGTCCTCCTAGTCCAAACACATTCTCTCGAATGAGTTCTTCCCATTGCTTCATGTCGGGGCTTAGCTCTTTGGTGAGGATTTGATTTGGAGTAAGAGTGACGGTTTGACTTTTAATGGTACGGTCTACCATGACACGTTCCAATTCAAGAAGTCGACGAATATCGTCAGGAGTAGGAAGGTCGGTGGAATATGGTCCCTCGGTTTCTTGAGAATACTCAAGAGATGCAAGGTCCCACTCGTTGGTAAAAACGGCTTGACCGTTGTAAGGAATTTTGAGGATTTGACCGAATTGAGCAAGAGTGAGAGTTATGAATTCAAGTTGAATCAATAACAGTCGTTTGAAAAGATAGCCAAATGCATTGGTTTGAAACCGTGACTTGACTATAGAAGTCTAGAATAAATCTCGGAACAAATCGTTAGTTGATTTTAAAGAGACAATCGATGGCGAAGTTTGTAGAGACGCTCGATGTTGTTGGATTTGTAGTAGGCTTGATCAACAACACGACCTTCGTAAATGTTACGATTTTCAATGAATTTGTAGAATTTGGCAATGGTAGGGGAGATGCCGGGGATTTTGGATACATTTAGGGAGTAGGATTTAGTAAGGGATATATCGATGGTAGTGGCTCTTGGCATTTCACTACAAGAAAAAAGGCCTTTAGTGACAAGAATTATGTGACGACTTTTATTTTTGGTCACTATTCAGTGACGATATAATTTATGGTCACTATTTCTTGTCACTGGTGAAAAGTCAATGACGAAACTTATAAGTGGTCACTATGTAGTCACTAAATTGCATGCTAGGTATTTTTGATATAGAGCGGTGACGAAATTTTGGTCACTGTTTCACACATAACTAATTCTATAAAATGATTAAAAATAAAGTCATTTAACATTATACTTTACTAAAATAGTTTGAAATATCTACTTTACAATTAGTAAACACTATCCCACATTACGGATAAAAGCATGCATTATAAATAAAAAGGAGAAATATTAGCAACAATTAATTTGTTTAATTTTGTGCTATAAATCGTGGGTCATTGAGTCATTGTGTGGGTCTCTGAGTCTTTCCTGTGGGTCCCCCTGAATGCTTTTTTTGTGTATTTTTATGCAGAATTGTAGTCATAATTGTAAACATGTATCCCTTATAAAAAAAAGTATGTTAAATTGGAAATATTTAACTTTATTTGAGGCAATTCTCCCCAAATATATATAATTTAAAACATAAACTTTCAATCACAATACTAGTTTTCATTATTAATATATAAACGTGAAAAAAAAACTTTAAAAAAAAACTTGTGCAAAAATTAACTTAGACAAAAAGAAAAAACCACAATTTTTTTACTTTAACACTCGGTATTTCTAAACTTTTCTTGAACAGAGGATAATTTCTAACACATTCCCCTTTAAACACCAGATCCGACCCACATCTCAAAACACCACATCTGATCCATCGCACTGTCTCATAATCCATGTAAATTCACCAAACTCTCATCGCTCATTTTATAACATCATCTTCAAGCTCTCATCGCTCGGTTGAAATCAGTTTGACGGATTGCTCGGGTGTGTTACGGATCGCTCGGTTGTGTTACGGTTCGAAATCAAGCTCTCATTTGTGTTACTGTTCGTATTTCATCTAACTTCACCGCTTGTTATGCTTATAAATTTGGTTGTTAGGTTTAAATTAGGGCTTGTAACGTGAATTAGGTGAAATTTTATTATGTGATTAAATTGTGATTTATTGTGATGTAATAGTTAATTGTTTAATAATTGAATAAGTTTGATTTGATTTGATTTTGATTATGTTGCATCTACTACTTGTTCGATGCATCTGATTTGATTTATAACCGATGCATAATAATCTGATATATTCGATCATTTTTGACCTAATTCGTGTGGATATCGGTTTGTGTACTTAGTTGTTGATTTGTGTTGTTATTGAAGGTGTGTTTTGCAAAAAAGATAGTAGTCGTAACACAAGTGTTCGATAAAATGCCCCGGTGAAAAAAATAGTACGAGTAGTTTAAAATGCCCTGGTGAAAAAATAGTAGTAGTCGTAACACAAGTGTTCGATAAAATGCCTCAATAATAACCTTTTCTTTGTCGAATGCATGTAACTTGCTACTCTCACGTGATTTCAAAGTTCAAACCATTCTTTCTATGACGCGAAGATGTGCTAGTTGCTTGTTCTAAGAATTCACCCATTTTAAATGTCTCTATCTAGATAATGTATATAAGAATGGCAAATAATTTAAAGCCACCCTTAGGGAAATACACTTTGTGCCATAAATGAAATGCTTAAGAAAAAAAGTTGATGTTAATGTATGTTGTTTTTTGTGATGTCTAATGTATTAAACATTCATGTGAATTGTAATAATAGTAGACATATAATTAAGTTGACTAAGTTAAAGGTATATTGAGTTTATAATTTGAGACTTCACGTAATCACCATGTTTCATGGTGAATTTTGCCTAGTGTATACATGATACTAATGAAACTCTCATGTTGTATATAGCTGATATTACATATATTTGTTACAACTTGAGCTCGTCAATGGTATCTCAATATTACCGCGTAGTATTGGCCTGGTGGGCGGGTCGAGTTATGGGTCAAAGTGGAAAGTTTTTATGGTGCTGATTAAGTTGGGTTGGTCGGGCTCATAAAATAGTTTTTACACTGTTTAAATGGTTGGATGAACACCTAAATGCCTTCTGTAGTTCTGTGTCATGTAGCCACTTTATCCTATCTGTGATGTGTCATTGCACGTATAACGCGACATCATACCGACAATTAGAAATCCTATCTGTTTTTTGGTATCTTGAAAAAGAGGTCACACCATGAAGCCATTTGCTCAACTCGTTGGTAAAACCATGCAAGTTGTCATTAGTTATGCTTGTTCTTCCAGTTATTACTTGCCCAACGGACTACTCAACTTAACAACCAGGTTGTCCATTGGACTCGTTGTGTCATTTGTATGGATGGATTTTGACTCTTTTTTAATAGTTAATTAGTTACCCACATGTGTAAATAAATGTTTGTAAGAAAATAATAAAATAAAACAACAAAAATAGCAAAAAATAATAATTTAGCAGCCATATATTCATATTTTTAAGGCACTAAGGTTTAGCGTTCAAATCTGGCCAGGTGTCTCTCTTTTCTATGTAAGATGGAATATTTATTATGTTTGTACTAATTAGCTCAGGATATGTAAACTTAAGGTTGGTTCATAATTGCAGGAAGCTGTCAACACCACACCGTTAGATGAAGTCATTGGTGATGTCTTGAAAGGAATGTGGGATCACGAATGACGCCATTAATGAATCTGGTGATTTATGCTATAAACTCTCTTGTCATAGCTATGCTGCAGGCATCCCGGTCAGTTCCACATGAAGCAGTATGTTGTCTATTTATATTTGTTTGTTTGTATAAAAAAAAGTTCACTTTATTAATGGTGATAAAGGATAAACTCATAAACAGGGTGCAGATCTTATTGCAGGAAGTTTTAAAATGGGTAAACACAAGCTCGCCCATCTGTTCCAGGTCTCGGGGTTGACTGTGGGTCAACTCCTGGTGACATTATGCCAACATTTTTTCAGGGATTATATCTCTCGCCTCAAATGGTTGGGGAAGCTTACTGATTGCTGAAGGTATCATTTAGCAAATCCATATTTTGATTTGGTCTTGTTCTTATGGGTCATTTAAGTTGATTGTTATCTGGTTTTATAGTAAACAGGGTCTTGCAGTGGATAAAGCTGATTCAACCACATCGTTACCTACGGCATATGGGCTCAATACCACATCCCCGTCTTGTTTCTCTTGATTTTAGGTAATCTGTTTTTGGATCAAATGGTCTGTTCTTTGTGTGGCATATTGCTCATTATCGTATTACTTGTTTGTTTCGTTCTGTTTTTTTATCAACGTAAAACCTGATTATGCATACTTTATGTCACTTTTAAGTTGAAACGGACACGATTGCTACTACTTGCTTCTACCTCACTATCACTCAGCATGCTTTATGGATGGGTTGATTGATCTTTGTTATAATAGCTCCTATCGATTACATGTAACATGTAGCAATAATGGTTTATTGAAAGCCGGGTCCAAAACGAGCTGGTTTCAGGATTACCCCAAATCTTTTTTGTTTATATCTCTTTTAAACAAATGTATTATTAATAATTAATGTGATACATTTTATTTTAAAAAAATATCGTTTCAATAATAATGTATATTTCAGGATACACTCATGGCGTTTGGATCTGTTATTTCATTTTCGGCTTTCTTGTTATTACTTATACTAGTTCGACTAATTAAAAATAAAACATAACGTGAGTCGGCTCAATCATTAATGGGTAAAAAATGCCACCTCGAAGGCTCAAATTACATGTGAACCATGTAATGTAGCAAAGTCGCGTTCATGTGCAGGTATCGAAACTTAAGCAAATGATGCTGCCAGAAGGAAGAGTTGGTCCTGTTAGACCTCTTCTTCGGATGTTTTTTGACCATCTATAGGTAAATCTTAGGTGATTAATTTGTTTGCATCTCGTTAGTCAATAACTTTTTCCCTAATGTTAGAAAGCAGAATAATGTTAGATGTTTGGTTTGATTGTTAATAGATAGTAGTGATGACGTTAAACTCTCGTTTATAGTATGTCTTCAAGTGTGCATTTGAAAGTATCTTATCTCTAGGGATGGCAAAAGCACCCGAAACCGACGGGGAAAACCAAAACCCGAACCGGTTGGGTCGGGTTCGGGGGCGGGTTGGCGGGTTTGGATGCGGTTTCGGGTATCGATAAAAAAAATTATTCGGGTACGGGTTCGGTGACGGGTTCTAGTAATACCCGCCCCGATTACCCGACCCGTTGCCATCCCTGCTTATCTCTTTGTACGCTGGTCTTGGTTCTGTGGTGGTTAATTTTGTGGTTTTTTCTATATAGTTATTATGTTATATTTTTTATGTTGCAGACACATATCTTGGAGATCCGTAACATACCCGAGGTGACGAGACTGAAGAACGCAGTGGTAAGAAGTCAAAGTGGATCGACATTTTTGTGATGATTAATGAAGAAATCATTCAACGGATGAATTTGATAGGTTATGCGGTGGCTTTGTGTTTTGTGAATATGAAGTCAATATGTTAGATTTGTGTTGCTACATATTATTACATTTTAGTTCATCTGTGTCAAAAAAATTGGTATCAATTTTTGTTGGGAATTACAGATTTGAAGATTACAAAACATATATGCCGAAATGAAGATAAAAGAAATGATAAGGACCAAATATGTAATATATAGATAGCTTTGTTAGTAAGCTAGGGTTTGTAACCTCCCTCTATTATATAAAGAGGGGAGGCGTCTAGGTTACAGTATCCATTGATAGCTAGTCTCTCCAATGAGAGTCTAAACACATAGAGAGTTTTAGTATTAGTAGTAGTAGTTAGTTTCTTTATTATGTTCAATAAAGAAAACCTTATTAGTAATGTTGATTGTGTTCTTATGTTCTTATTCCGCTGTGCTTAATCAATCAATGTTATTCATACCCTAGTTGAGTCCAGATCTTGGATCCTAACACGTGGTATCAGAGCCTCGTGGCTCTCGATCTAGGGTTAATAAGTTTTCTTAAATTTATTTTGCTGTTATTATTATTAAAAGGCGGCAGGGTTTCTCCCCGAACCCTAATTTGTGTATGGCAGCAGATCGGTTGATAATGATAAAGCAGCAAGTTGTTTGTTCGTGACAGCAGCATCAAGAAAGAGCAGGTATTATTTTTCATTTGCGCATTCAGAAGGAGATGCTGTTTTGTGACAGATTTTGCGACAATTTTGTGACACTTTTAAGGCGTTGTCTGGATACTTAAAAAAAAGGTATCTATACGAGTTATATGCTTGTTTCTGCTGTTTTAGTTTATCTACTTTATGGGTCTGCTGGTGGACATGTGATAACAGCAGCAAGTGGTCGTAGTTACAAAGAAAACAGCAAGTTTTAAAAGAAAAGTTGCAACAGG
This sequence comes from Tanacetum coccineum, assembly GCA_026074375.1. NCBI lineage: Eukaryota > Viridiplantae > Streptophyta > Magnoliopsida > Asterales > Asteraceae > Tanacetum > Tanacetum coccineum. The sequence goes on along the minus strand of BQNB010017663.1, from coordinate 9,007 downwards.
TTGTTAAAGGGTGTGCGTAGGTGTGAATGATGGCTGCGTCTGAGTGTAATAAGGTGGGACTGCTAGTTATATGGTATGTACATGGGGACCTTACGTGATTATTGGCATATTGGGTTATGAATTCAACAGATTTTGGAAAGCAAGTTATGATGAATAAGTCCGTGGTTTGGAAAGATCTGTTTTTAGATATAAATCCCTGATTTGTTAGGGATTGTAATTTTCCCAAAATTACTTTCCTGACTTTACGGAGTGATTTGTGTAATGTACCAGATTATATGAATAATATTCTTCCCATATTTCTTTGTTGGGTTGAAATCTGAAGTACATGTAAAGCATATTCAATTATTCTTGATCACACTTCGGAAACTTCCTACTGGGTCACTTGGTTCTTTTTGCTGGTTTCAATTATGTTCCTGCTGATTTTTTTTTTAAAAAAAATTTGGACTCGTTTTCTCTGCTGTCGCTATAAAGATCCTTCTGGTTACTTAATCGGTTCCTGCTGGTAGGCTTTATGGTTCCTGCTGGTCTACTTATGGTTTCTTCTGCTTGCCTTATTCGATTTTGTTTGTTATTGCTGCTGGTATTATAAGTCCTTAGACGCCCTTGGATCTTGGACGATGTGATGCTTATGGCTTGGTTACTTCTTCTTATTTTGGTTTGGTGATCAGAGTGGAATACTACATATCATAATAATGTACTTTTAGTGGTCCGGGACCGCACACATTATTATTTCAACTAGCTATGGAGGAGTAGTGATCAGGGATCAGCGATGAATCATAGCTAAGATACGAATTTACGTTTGTGTCTGGTAATAAATACTCGTATTGATCTGGGATCAAACAGTCTTATTATTGTTGTGATTCGATGAGACTTCGATGGACGGTTATGAGGAGGTAGGCCAGGGACCAACGATGAACCATAACTAGGTGTGATAAACATGTCTTGTACGCACTGAATCAGTTTGCTATTTCAAGCCAATTAAAGTCCGAGATTCATGAAATGGTTAGTATATTTTTAAGGGGAAGCTTATTGTTCATCTACTTGCCAAATCCTGAGTGTTAGAATGCTCATCACTACGCAAAGCTCCTTCAAAGTAAACATTAAAACCTTCCTCCTCAAGCTCAACCGCTTGGTATAGTCCAAACCTTCGAGCAAACTCCAACAAGGTTAAGCTGTGAGCAATTCCACCAAGTCTAAACTTGATGATCTTCTTGGTTTGCAACTCATCATCAGCACAAACTTCATCAAATTCATAAGTAGAATAAAACTCGTGGCAAAGCTCGGCATAAATTGGCTCATTGATATTAAAAGCTCTAATCCAAGCCACCGAAGTAAATATCTCTTCTTCTGATTCAGCTTCACGCAACCTAATTCTAAACATGTCATCAATTTCTCCATCACAACCCATTCTGTTTAGCACATCCTAATTTACGATACAAGGCGAGTAAATGTGTTTAGAAAGCAATTGGGCCAATCTAGTGTTGTACCTAGACTTTGCATCTCTATGACATCTTTCCCATAGCAAGAACTCATGGTGAATTTATGGAAGCAATACTTCTTCCACGGTTTCATGTTATCTAGAGCGTTTGGATCTTGATGATCCGACCTCATCATCGTGTGTTCCCATAGTCTATACATAAAAAACAATCAACAATAAAGTTATAGTTATGTTAGAAATGATTTGGTATAGTTGGTCATGGTTTTGATGGTTTTTGAAACATTCTGAGGAAAAATGTGCGGCGCACTTCCTAGAAAATGGGAAAAGTGCGGCGGTTTTGGGACAAAACCAGCGTACTTCCTGGACTGATAAAAAAAATTATGATCTTCAAACAATTTAATATTAAATGTAAAATCATAATATGAACAGTGTTTTTTAGATTAATCAATATCAAGCATGCATGCATCAAATAACTTCTAAATATCCCAATTCAAAGGGTTAATTGTTCATATGAAATGTGAATTTAAATTTTCCTAATCTAATTATTATAAACCCTAAATGATAAGCAATTTAAAATAAATTGATAATAAACAAGTTAAGGGATTATATAAACTTACCCTTATTGAATTGTGTGAAAAATGAGCAACCAACCACCTCTCTAAGGCATGGAGAGGTGTTAATATACTTACAATGAACAAGTGGGCTTGGGCCTGCATGGGTTTATCCATGGGCCTTTGCTAACTAACTATGTAAGTTTCCAAAAATTACCTAACGAGCTAACGACTGTTATCTATGGAAGCGACCAACACTTTCATAGGAATTTTGTATTTCCTAACAATCTCCCTCTAAGAGGAGGTAGCTCCTTTTTATGAAAAACTTAAAACCTAGCATACTATGCTTTTATCTTTAATTCTTGAGCTCGTTCAACTTTAATTCATTATCTTGAGCTTAGATGTATTGATCATAGACTTTAGGTCATGAGCTTGTTCTCAGGTTGGGGGGTGGGGGGGGGGGGGGGTGGTCTTGTCTTGAATGTGATCTTGAACACCTTGAGATCATCAACCAAGCATAATCTCTTTTTCGCCATCTTGTGACCTTGGCCATCTTGTGAACTTGTGACTTCTGGACCGACATGCTCATACCTTTCTTGATTTGTTGACTTGAAAAGCTTTAATGTTGCATCTTTCTTGAAATTCTTTAACTTTAACACTTCATCACTTCGAGAAAGACGTTCGGTATCAGAGTGACAAAAACTTCTTTGAAATTCTTTGACTTTAATACTTTGTCACTTCAAGAAAGACGTACGGTATCAGAGTAGCGGAAGTCTTGAAACATGTACTTGAGCTTTCATGATGTCTTTATGTTTGTCGGTCGGGTATGAGCATGTGGTTATGAATCTTGTGAGTCAGCTGGAATCAGGTACCTTCACCTCCATCTTTAAGTATCCTACATTAAAATAGTTAGCAATAAAGCGAGGGGGGCGAATATGGCTTTGTCATTCGCCCGTGTTTGGTTAGAGTAACCTTTAAATCCGTGAGGATCGACCTGTGATCAGGTAGATTCAATTTAAGAAGAATCTCCTTGACAGGATTTCCAGCTGAAGTATCAAATCTTTCTAACACATGTGTATCAGATTCATCAAACTCAGCATGTTCTCATTATCAGAACATCTCAAAGCAGACAGCACGATAAGAGTGAACCAGTAAGTTACTATCTCACCGATTGAAATAAAAAATTGATTTGAAAATCAATCGACGTATCACTTTGCTAAAGTGGTTTTGTGACACATCGAGAGTGTTAATCATTTCAAAATTCATCATCAATCGTCAATTCATAACCTGGAACAAGTTTGATTATTATCGAATCGCACCATCATTTCTTTCCAGTTGTCACAAGTTTGATTCATATAGAATCGCACAAGTCACCTACCATGAGCTTGTTTGATGTTGGCTCAAGCAGGATTTCCATCTTCACTATGAATTATATCACTCGGATGTTTTGGCAAAATCACAAGGATAATGCGTAGGACTCTTAGTATATTTCTCGTTATTCACATTGTATGAGATAGCAAGCATAATTTTAACAAGTGTCCTAATGAGATTTATGGATGATCTCTTTTGGCTCTAGACTCAATTGTGCACTTTGCTTTTAGTGATCGAAGGCTGGATCAGACTGCCACCTTTTCAATATCAACTAACTCGGAGTGAGAAAGTTGATAGAAATGCGTGTAATCTCCGTGAGAAATGAAACAAGAGTCTGTTGAGAGACCTTGAGTGGCTAGGGAGGGTTGTGCATAGCGTCACTGGGTCCATGACTTTCTTTAATGTCAGACAACACCTTAGTGTTTCTGACAGATTATGTATTGACCCAGTTTCTGCCTAAGTGTATTGAGGGCTTCTTTCTTTATACCCTTTATCCTTACATTTCTTTTTCATTCTTCAACCCCTTCAATGCTTACCGAGACTTCATAACTAACACCTTGTTAGGTTTGTTCCAGTGTTAGCTCCATCTCAGTCGGCACTTTTCCCGATTCTCACTCTTTCTCCTTTTGTATCATACCTAAGGACCTCTACACTAACTAGTGGATATCCGTGGGTAGATCCCTCTGGTTCTGGCTGGATCATGGGATTTTTAATACCTATGCCTAACCACCTTATAACTCCATAAATTTAAGTACATGGTTGGTCTTTTGGGTATTCCATCACAATCAGAACCAAAATCATTGAAAAGTTCAATCAAAGTGTTTGATATAAATATCAAAAGATTTACACTTTGAGAGTTTTTTCATCATCACTAAATGCTCCCCCTTAACATGTGCATCGTAATCGTATGTTTTGGAACGAGGATGAGGATTTTCTTTTCTTCTCGGAGGAGGTGTTTTAGACCTTATTGTGGGTTTAGTAAATCCGACTCCGGGTTTTAAAGAAGGTTTGTAAAAATGTTTTACCTCATCATCACTTGCAATAGGGATTTTGGTGTTGTTTATAAGTATAAATTTTGGTTTTGAGTTTGGGTTTGATTCCATCAATTTTTCTTTTGACTCGACTTCTTGAGCTCTTACAAATTTTACTTGTTTGGTTTCGCTAGGTGATCCTTTGGTAAAATTAAATCCCAAACCGGTTTTATCTCCGGAAGGTTTTTGAGAACTTATTATTTTCTTAAGTGAATGACTACTATCATTAAATTGATTTAGCCTAGATATTTCTTTTCTAAGTTCCTCATTTTCAAACTTAAGTTCATGACATAATTTGCATTCTTCAATTACTTCCTTACCTTTTTCTAGCCTAGATAGTTTATCTTTTAATTCTAGTACTTCATTTTCTAATTTTATTTTAGCTTGTTTTAGAGTTTTATTTTTTGCCATGACTTTTAGTCCTAATTTGCATAGTCTACTATATTCATTATCTAAGTCATTTTCGTCTAGTAATGATTGGTCATCACTAAAATATTCGGTTTCGGAAAGTACCTCATTGGAATCTTTAGCCATAAGACACTTTTCGTCCTTTGTCTTCTCCTCTTCATCATCGTCGCTATCACTCCAAGCTCCTCCCACGAACGCCCTTTGATTTTGATATTTTAATTGTTTCGGACATTCTCCGATGAGATGATTTAGATCTCCACACTTGAAACATTTTCTTTCACTTGTCTTATTTTTGTCATCTTTATTTCTTTGGAATGATCTTCTTTCTTCATATGGTTGTTTTACGAATCGTCCTTGTCTTTTGAAGAATTTCTTGAAGTTTCTTACCACCATGGCGTATTCTTCATCTTCACTATCGGAGGTTGAACTATCTTCATCACTAGATTCCTTTCTAGCTTTCAAGGCAATAGATCTACTTTGTTCTCTTTTGTTTTTGACGGTTTCAGAGTCTTTCTTGATTACTTCTTAATAGACTTTTAAATTTCCAATAAGTTCGTTGATAAGTGTAAAATACACATATCCGTTAATACCTAAAATAACCAAATTAAACCCAAAACAGACCAAAAATGGCAAAAATATGCTTGTATTTGTGTTTTGTGTGTGCAGGTACGGATAAGTCAAAAATTACAAGAAAACAGTCAAAAACGAGCAAGCACGGACACGAGAATCAGAAGAGTACAAAAAGAAGCCAAAGAATCAAAGCCGAAGCCAGAAAAGTCAAGCCTCAGTCAAATCCAGTCAAACAAAGTCAACACAAAAGGACAAATCCTCAAAATGTTTCACCTTGGTCCCTCAACTTTCACAAAAGTCCAAAAATAGCCCCTCACCTCTAATTGGGCCTTACCCGGATCCTAAAGCCCAAAACAAAGCCCACTTTCCTTTAATATAAACTCCAGGGACCAAACTTGAATATTTCCAAAGTTATTTATAACTAGAAAATAGGAGAAAGAACACAAGGGCCAAATGTGCTAATATTTCAAAGTATAACAGTTTTAACTGTCGAGAATGGGCGCGAAACCCATTTACTGTTCACCCATCGTCCCACCTTTCACCCCCATGGTAAAACAAAGGGCAAATAGAAATTGATGGGCAAAGAAGACAATTCAAGAGCTCACAAGTATAAATGAAGGGTCAAATCAGTCTTATCAAGGCATTCATTAGCCCTCTCTCAAGCTCAAAGCCACGTCAATCATGGAGAAAGCACAAATTTATGTGGGTTTTACACTAAAATCACTCACAAAAGAAGCACAATGACATCCATAAGAGAATGACACGCTGGCAATCTTCAAATGTCCACAGCTTGATCAAACGGCCACAATTGATGCTCAAATGATTGAAGAAATGATTGGCCAGGATTAAAAGGATTGTAGAGCAAGGCAAGAGGCAAAAAGGATCCAAGGCAGCCTATAAATAGGGCCTCACCTCTCACACACACGATATCTAAATTTTTTTACAAGTAGCTTTTAATTTAGTTGTAGCTTAAATTTCAAATTCTTAGCTTAATGATGTTTTAATCTTGTAATTTTCCTTTAAAAGTATTGTAAGCAAGTTTTCTTTTAATGAAATTCAGTTTTTCTTAATCTCTCAAAGTTTCTTTTTATAAGCTCTCTTAATAAGCCAAGTTGTCTCAATAAGCTAATAAGCTCTTAATAAGCTCTTTCAGTCTATAAGCTGAAATAGAGCTTAATCAATTCAGAATTAAGCCTTACTAAACCTTAAACCAGTCTAAATTACATTTACTATGGAATGTATTAGAATTGAGCTTTTGGAAGGGGATCTTAACTTGGAAGAGATCCCAAGGACTTATACCCTAGCTTATTAATAAGCTAGGGAGCTTGTAGCTGCTCTTAATTGAGACCTTTTGTTTAGCTAAAGGTTCAAGTAAGCTTCTCTTTTCCTTCTTCTCTAATTTCAGTTTAAAATTCTTAGTTATAGCTTATATGTTTATCTTTGCTTATTTGCTTAATCTCTTTGCTTATTAGTACTTATTTGCATTTTATCTAGCTTAATCATCATAGTTGTTTATCTGTTTTTAACTTTCTTAGTTTGAATCATAGATTTACATATATTTGTCTTAAAAACTCTTAAAAAACCAAAAATAGTAGAGATTAGCTTAATTGTAGATTATAGCTTAATACTGTTGTTGATTCATGTTTGTTAGGGTAGATTTAAGCTAGTACTTATCTGGTAGTTAATGCTTATTAATTAGATGTGCATTTCAAAGCTACTCAAACCTGTCATCACTTTAAAGGGGTGTTTGGATTAAGCTAGTTTGACCACAATAAGTCAATTTGATTTGTGCAAACACTTTGAGTCAGTTGAGTTTTTCTAAAATATTAAGTTTCAAAAAGATTTCAGAGTTTAGATTTAAAAATTTCAAAAGTTATGGCTTAATTTAGGTGTTCCTGCACCAGGGTACTTTTTGCTTTGATCTTAGCTTGCTAATTTTGATCCTAGCCTTATAAGGCTTGGTTAGTGTTTGATTTGTGTTCTAACACTCAACTTGAGTGTGTTTTAGTGCAGGCTTTTCCCTTAAGAAACCTGCACTCTTGGTTTGCACTTGTGCAAAGTGCACTAGTACTAACTAAAAAGTTAGTACTGCTGTCACAGTTAGTACTGCCACTATTAGCTTAGTTTATAGTTAAGTATACGTAGGTTTTAGGTGCTTAGATTCAAGAAGGAGTTAGATTAGCTATAGATTATTATAGATCTAATCTTAGTTTGCATTTTCCAGCTTATTTTCTTAGTTAAGTTTGCTGTCAAAAGTCACTAAAAATCTCAAAAGCCAAAAAACAGAACTTAGGAATTTCAGGATCTCAATTTGTTAATTTAGCTTATGAGTCTAGATTTTATAGCTCATATAGATAGATTATAAGTAGTTTAATAAGTCCTTAAAGTTTTAGAGTCCAGTGTAGCTTTTTAAGGTCTTTAGCTTATTTGGATTTTGTGCTATTTTGCTTAATTCCCGAGTTTGTTAAATTCATGCTTAATTTCAGTAACTTAAGAGGATGTCTAGTTCTAGTTTCTTTTCTGAAATAGCTTAAGCATCATATAAGCTTTTTAGAAGTCTTTTCCTTTTTAATTTTGAGCTAAAAATAAGCTTTTTAGAGCTTAATAAGTAAAAACAAGGGTTAAGCCCTCCTTTCTGAGGTCAGTCAAAAATAAGCTCTTATTGAGCTTATTTGTTAACTTCAGCTCAAGTAACTTTTATTAATTTTGTTCCCACTAGCTTCTTTTACAACTTTGCTCTTTCAAGTTTTTAGTGATAAGCACTTTTAGAATTTGAGCTTATAATTGGACTTTGGTTGTTATCGGGTTAGGTCCTCAGGGACTATTTTTGTAATTTTTAAATTTATTTGTTAACTCAGTTAAACCTTTGTCTGTTAAGAGTTTTACTCCTTTAGTCCTTTTAGTAATTGCACTGATAGTCCTTTTGTTAAATCTTAGTTAAGTTTTAATTAGTTTTAATATTTTTTATTAATAATTAGGGTTTAGTTTTAATTAGTTTAAATTTTAGAAAAATCATATCTTTTAATCTAAAAAAAACCAAAAATAGTAATTTCTTTTTCTAAAAATTTTCTTCTTACTTACTTTACTTAGGAAAATTATAATTTCAATTATTCTCTAATTTTATATTTTTTTTAGGATTTAATTAGATTAAAATAGTTTTTAATTTATAATAAATTCAAAAATAACCAAAAAAATGTTTTTCTTTTTCCTAAAATTTTCTTTTGTCCTATCTTAGGTTTAGAATTTTAGTTTACATTTTTAGGGGTTAAAATTAGTTTACTTGTTTATTTGTCGCGTTTTATTTGTTTCCCGTATTTGTTTAACTATTTAAATTACTTTTATTTAGTAGATATAGATTATCAAAAATATCTTTGCTTTATTCAAATCAGAATCCAAGCTTAAACGAGGTTTCAATTTCACTAGTCGTTGGGGAAACGACCCGGGTGATCATATTTGCCCGGTTTAATATACGTATTATATATTATATTATATATATTTTTGAGAGTGAATTTTATCAAGGGTAACTTGGTAATTTTCTTAATTACTCTTTTAAAAGTATTATATTATATATATATATTATATGTATGTAAAACTGCTATCATTCGTCAAGTGAAAGAGTTGTTAGATTCTTTGATTCT
>BQNB010017662.1:0-67983 GCA_026074375.1 Tanacetum coccineum | reverse complement strand
GATGTATAACGTACTGTAAGACAGTAAATTTATGAAACAATGTAAAATCTACTGTAAAACAGTGAAAGGAAACAAGATGAATGTTGGATGCATATTTATAGAAATGCGTTAAACAACAAATAATTTGTAGTCATCCTAATCATTTCTCTAATTCAAATAAATAAAAAAGTGAACGTGCCGGAGTGGTTATCGGGCATTACTAGAAATTAAACATGTGGGCTCTGCCCGCGCAGGTTCGAATCCTGCCGTCCATGTCTTTTTTTTCCCGTAATGACTGACGTGTAGAAGAACTTACAGGATCGATCCACGATTCGCCAGTCTCATCCTTTTAACCCGTGTCAAACTACCTTGAATGTTTTAACCATCTCAATCCATTGTTATACAGCTCGTAAACATAACATTCCCTCTCGATAAAACTATAAAGATAAAGAGGGTACTTAATAAGAAAACAATGAGGATGTTACCTCTTACTTAATAGTAACTTCATAAGCCCTTTAGTTAATGTTCCTTTTTCATTCTTTTATTCCATGGGCTATTTTCTTATGATGAAACTTGCTCATTTCTAAACCATTTGTAGTATTTGCGCCTTGAGATGTGATGAAGGAATTTTGAAAAATATCTTTTTTGGGCTAAATAATTATAAAAACATATCAATAAGTAAACTATTTAGCTATTTGACATTACCCAAAACTGGGATGGCGATTACACCATGCTATAAGCTGCTAAGGCATCTAGATTTTGTTTTCACGTATTAATATATATAATTTATAATCATAAGTACACTTTTGAGGGCAAACTATTTCAGTATGCATCTGCATTGATATGGCAACATGACTAAAATATGTTTTGACCCAAAAGGTAATCTAATGCTTAAAACCTCCCAACTTATTTTAGTGAAAACAAAATATCATTCTATTTTAAACAAGATAGTTTGTAGTGATATTTGAACACTTTTTATTTGTAGAAAGATCATTAGGATTAAGCAATAGATAATTCCTCCAACCCGACAGACCCGTTTTGACCCATATGAAAAATTACCCATTTTGACCCCTTACCCAACATCACACAAACCCCCATTTTTTCACCCGTTTTGACCCAAATTAAATGACTACTTTACATGCAATATACTATGACTTGAATTGATTTTGTTTTTCGATGATGCGTTATGTACTTCTTTTGTTTATAATGGATATATTGAGTCTATTTCATAAAGGGACAGAACCATAACCAAATATGACTGGGTGCACGATTTTTTTAATAGTAACATTAGGCTACCCGCTATAGCTCGGTCGCCCACCCATTCGAGTCAATCGGTCGTCGGTCGACCTTGTTGCGGGTGTTTCGGTCGTCGTCGTTCGGCGGAGAAATTAGGTCAAGTGTTCGATCGATATTGATATGCACAAAAAGTTTTGATTATTAAGGGTGTTTTCGATTATGGGCTATATGGTACTTCTTTTTTTTGTTTATAATTGGTATTAAGATTGAGTCTATTCATAAAGGGACTGAATCATCATAACCAAATATGACATGGGTTGCACGATTCTTTTAAAAGTAACAGTTAGGGCTACCACCTATAGCTTCGTTCGCCCACGCCCAATCAGTCAAATCGTCTTCGGTCACCTTTGGTTGCGGGTGTTTTCGGTCGTCGTCGTTCGGCGGAGAAATTAGGTCAAGTGTTCGATCAATATTGATATGCACAAAAAGTCAAAAAAAAGAAACCATTTCTCATTTCTTATATAAAAAAAACTTTTTAGCTTTTAAAATTTAAGCACTTTAACATTATAAATACCCTCACTCATTTCATCATTTTATTCACAAATTCAAACTACAATTCAAAACACTACTTTTCCACAATCATTTCATTTCACCAACTACTCTAAAGAGAGAACTCCCCAAATCAAAAAACCCCAAGAATCCTGAATTCAAGAAACGTTATGCCGCATTTAACTAGCCGGATTCCGAATTTCACAATTATCAGTGTCTCAACCACCCATTCTATCGCTTTCCGATCCTCAGTTTTGGAATATCATCCACAATTTACTACAGACCAACCACAAAATCAAACATAGTTTATCAAGTATCGTCCATTCCAAATCATCCTATAACAACCAACAATCTTTCTTTCGAATCACCAACTGGATTGCAAATCGTCCTACTATGGATTCATCAACGTCTTCTCCAATCAAATCAACCGTATTCCTTCTCCACTTAATCTTGTTAACTCTTGATACAGATTTTGAGGCGGAATTAATGTATAGTCCAAGAATTATTATGCGGTTCGCAAGGTTTCGGGTCACGGCAATCAAGATAACGATCCGAGTCAAATTATTCTATAGGTCAATTTGGCTCAGGTTCCACGGTTTTCGGCTTACCCAGTTGACGAAAACGCTCCCTCTCCCCGTTCCGAAGTAGATCAGTCACTCCGTCAAAGCTAAAAAGAGCCCTCGAAACGAGCTTCAAAAAGCCAAAGAAGAATGATAACAAGGAGCCTCAAAAAGAATGGACACAAACGGCGTGAAGAGATTAGCGTTTAAGCAAAGGTTGGATCGATGTGTTGTGAAAATAAAAGCGAAAAGGAAACGCTATAAAGAGGAAAGGTTTTGGAAGGCCAGTTATGAAATTACTGTTAGGAACGAAACTGTTTTAAAAAAAACCCGAGAGGTACAAACTAGATCGTTAGCAAATGAAAAAATAAGATTTCAGCCCTAGAATTTGGTTGCTTTTGTTGCCATTGTCAAATACTATTGAACAAATCACGTAAATTGTGTATCGTAGTGAACCTCATTCTGTGTACTAAATAATGTCTGGTGTACAATATGAATAGGTGTACGGCCTATGCCTTAATTTTGGAGCCGCGTTAGAACAATATTTTTAAGGAGCATGCTGCTGGAAAGATATAGAGAATGCTTGCTTTTTTAAATATACAAGAAAACAAAGGGTCGGAAAAAATCCAGACCTTCTCAGTCACATAATAAGGTTGTTTTAAAGTTTAACGATGTAAGCGGGTTGAGTCTGTTGAGTCTGAGGAAGAGACTCAAGAAGAGCGACCAATTGGTCGTGACCGAGCTAAGAAGAAATCATCCGCCTCCTCTCGTGAGGGGTCTTCATTTGTTGATTTGGTAGCCGACAAATTTTTCAACATTAAGACGGAAAAATGGGAAAAGATGAAGGAGCAACAAGACTCTTATATACAATTGAAGAATCATGAGTTGGATATCCATGAGGCGGCGCGTCGGGAAGCAGCGGATTTGAAAAGAGAGAAACTTGAAATACAGCGCCGAGGACTTGAATTAGCCGAAAAAAATAAACTGAACAAATACATCTTATTCTATAATTCAATAATCGACCCCTCTTTTCCCTCAATACAACAACAGAAGGATCAAATAATTTTCGGAACAACACCACGACCACTTGGGGGGTAAATAAGAAACGGAACAAAGACATCTTATTCTATAATTCAATAATCGACCTCTCTTTTCCTCCTCTTTACTCATTGGCCCACAAAAAGTACAAATATTTCATACTTTTTATTCTTTTTGTCTCTCTGTTTACAGTGAAACACAGTCTTTTATTTCCGTAATGTTTGACAGTTTAATACTTTTGACTTGTTAAACATCTATATTTTTTTCCGCACTTACCGTTTCACAGTTTTATAAGATAAACAAAATTATAAAAATAAATTTTAAAAAATCAAAAAACACAAAAAAAAAATATGAAAAGGTACAAATTGTCATTTAAAGGGGTCTTTATAACCTACCCGATAAAGGAATAAAATAGGGCATCATCCCCAAATATGTTGTGCCTCTAAACACAATAGCAGGCAACAAAAATGTTGCTGTTGTTGAGAAGAAACATAACAAGGGCAAGGCTAAGATGAACAAAGGTAAGGGGTAGTAAGGCTAAGGCTAAGGATGAAAACCCCCTAAGTGGTAGTGGTGGTGTTGTTAACAAGAAGATCAAATAATGAAATGTCGTTATTGTAACGAATTCGAGGGTGTGATGTGTTTTGTCACTATTCTGACTGCAAAAATATAAGGATTCTAATTTATTTTTTTATTTTTTTTAATTTATTTTTTATTTCTAAGATCTGTTAAATTTTACTAATTTATTTATTACTTATTTGCTTTTTTTATAAGAAACCAATCAAAGGCAAATAAGTAAATAAGTCTTGCCCTTGATAGGTTTCTTATGAAAAAAAAAGCAAATAAATAATAAAAAAATTAGTAAAATTTAAGAGATCTTAGAAATAAAAAATGAATTTAAAAATATAAAGAAATTATAATCCTTACATCTTTGCAGTCAGAATGGTGACAAAACACAACACACGTCACACCCTCGAATTCGTTACAATAACGGAATTTCATTATTTGATCCTTCTTGTTAACAACACCACCACCACCACTTGGGGGTTTTCATCATTAGCCTTAGCCTTACCACCCTTACCCTTGTTCATCTTAGCCTTACCCTTGTTCATCTTAGTCTTGCCCTTGTTATGTTTCTTCTCAACAGCAGCAACATTTTTGATGCGGTAATGTCGTGTTTTGTAGTTTACGTTTATATTTATCTTATATGTTGTGTCTCGTAGTTTATGTTTATACTTGTTTTATATCTCACATCGCCCTAGAAGGAAAACATGTAAGCAATCCTTCTCCTATAAAAGGAGGTGCATGAATTTGGTGTAGGATATGGTTTAATATTTTGATATTGGTAATAAACCTTTACTTTAATCAATTCTTGGCGGTTTTGCTAAGATTCTCTCAATAATCGGTATTCGTTTGAATCAACGATTGTTGTAGTTTGCCTGATTATCGGTATTCTTTTGAATCAACGATAGTTGGAAGATTGTTTCGGGTATTCGGGTGAATCAACAGATTCAATTTGTGTTATCTCGTTATTTTCACTACATCATTTTTTGTTGCCTCCATGGTGTTTAGAGGCACAACATATTTTGGGGATGATGCCCTATCTTATTCCTTTATATATACACCTCACACTTTCTATTTTACCCTCCTTACTTTGCATTGTATTTTTATTTTAGGGGTTATTATTTACTACTATGAACTTTAACATGCTCTACCTAAACCATTATCTTTTTACTAAAATCTTCTATCTTTAGAGATAGAATAAAACTCAAAATGAACCCATTTTAATAACAACGATCGAAACCTGCACCTCTAGTGATGCATGAAATCACATGCTAGGCACAAACAGCTAGGTTACCCCTTTTCTATAACCAAAATAATCTTTATACAAAGATAGAGAAATTACCAGCTCCATCAGTTGAAGTCCGAGCCTTGCAGCCAAATCGATAAAACCACAAACACATCCACTTCTAACATATGCAACCAAGTGATCACTATATCTATTCCCCAACCCGAGAGACCCGTTTTGACCCATATGAAAAATTACAAATTTTGACCCCTTACCAAACAACACACGACTCCCCATTTTTTCACCCGTTTTGACCCAAACTAAATGACTACTCTACATGCAATATACTATGACTTGAATTGATTTTGTTTTTCGATGATGCATTATGTATTTCTTTTGTTTATAATGGATGTATTATATCTATTTCATTAACACTGATTTATTCTTGCTTCTGTGTGCATCCGTTGTGATATTTAATACTACTACTTTACATCTATGTCAATAACACAGCAAGAAGATAGACTGCGTACACACTCGGGAAACACCTACTATATTCATTACAGAAATATGAAAGCCTCACCTGTACACTCACACTGCATTATCTGAGGGATCTCAACAGTACTACACATGAGGAAGACATTGACGACAGGCGAAGAGAACAAACACAAACTTAATAGTGCTTTTTATATCTATTCATAATGACAGTAGGGTACAACACTAACAGATGAATTGACACTAAAGAGTGGCACTGTTTACACCCTTTATGATCTACTTTTCAATTTATGCATTTCAACTATGCATATAGAATATTATGAATTAAACCGCTCTCTTCTAGCGAAAAACCTTCCATTAGTACAAATAGTACGTATTATCTTAAAGGACATTTTCGCGACCCCACCATTATACGCGCCAACCTTTGCTCATAAAATCTGTTTATTTTCTCGACCTAATCAGGTAACACTATGTAACGTCACTAACCAAGCGATAACACAAAAGAACGCTCTCAGCAACCGTTGTCGCAAACGCATCTCAATCAAACGTCAATATCAGCTCTAGTCTAAAACAAAATTTCATACATTAAGAATCCGCGAAACACAAATTGAGCCCCACGCCTTAAACACAACTTTCTAGCACTGTCTCTGGATAGAAAAGAAACATTACCAAGCTCCATCGAGTTGACGATCCAGGAGCCTTCTGCAAGACCAACACACACACTAAAACCGACAAAACACATCACACTTCTAACATAGTGACAATCCAAAGTGATCACTACTAACCTATAAATACCCCCAAACCCGAGAGTCCCCGTTTCTTCTGACCCATAGGAAACATACATAGAGACTAAGTTGTCACGACCACCTTACCAAACAACAACAACTAGACTACCCCACATTTTCATATTTTGCACCAGACCGCTTAGTTCAGCACCAACACAAACTAAACATGACTACAGCTACTCAGGCAAACAATACTATGCACCTTGACAACAGAGGATTATTTGCGCGCGTTATTTCGCGATGAATGATTATACAGTACTATCACTTTTGTTTATACTCAGGATGCGTGAGTATAGCTATTTCATTAACACACGTATATTTCCTTGCTTCTCATGTGAAGTGAGCAATCCTTTGTGATAATTTTAAACAACTAGATAATTACAAGGTGGTCACTAAAAAATCTCATCAAGAATATGGAACACTAAAAGAGGAAACACACAATAGATGGTGGAACAGCTTACAAGCGATATTCCTCATGAGGCTTGAGACATATAAAAATGATCGAATGGTTTTGTGCATCCATTTATTTTGAAGTAAAACCTATTAGATCTTCACACAACTTTGTCATGAAAATGGCCGTGAGAATTAGAAAGTTGCAAACATCAGTACATAGCACATGTGAGTTTACAAAGGATTGGAGCAAGCTCATTGTTGTTCTTTTAACCACATTTTTGTTTCGCATCATATTGCAAGATGACAAAGGATCCTGATCAGTTTATCATTCTTAACAGGACCTATATTTACCTATTGTATATGTTAGTAAAATTTTTGAAGGTATTCTTATTCATTGCTTTATTAACTTTTTATATGTATGCAAGGATTTTCGAATATCTATAATTCAAATAGTCTTTATATTGCATGGTCTAAACCTGGCCATTTGTTAAGAACACACTTTAAAATAAATCTCAATTTTACCATTTTATATGTGTCCGTTCAAGAACTAGAGAACTTAGTTTGAAAATGATACTTAACACTGTTTTTGCGAGTTATATTTTTGAAAGAAGAGAAAATGCGTGAGAAGAAATCAAAATAAATTTATGTTCTCGAGATTTTTTTAAGAGAGAAGAGAAAATAGTTGGAGATGAAATTTGGTTCATTTTCTTTCCAAAATCTTTTTCTCAAAAGTGTGATGATTTGAAGAGAAAGTAATAACAAAAACTGATAATTAGTAATAAAAATGACTTAAATGCCTTAGCATAGAATATAACTTTATATACAAAAAAGATTATATTTATGAAATCATTAGTTTTTCTTTCTTTTCTCTCTAACTCGAGAACATAAAAATATAGTGTAACTTTTTTCACTTACTATGTTTTCCTTTCGGGAGTATTAGGCCAATTAGAATCGTGCAATGGGTCTAAACATTGAGGAACACCATAACCATATTATGATGTATTCTTCTTAAATATAGTTTTATCGAATCAAGTATGATGCTATGTCGAAACAAATACCATGTTCTTATTTTCTTAAATATATTTTTAACGAATCAGGTATTTTTTTTTTGAACAGCAATATATTATTAAACAACTAGCAAGAAGCTAGAAATTACAAAGCGACAAGGTACGGATTTTTAAGCCAATCGTTCCAACTAAACGAGGCTTTACATCTATTATGACACCAATAAAAAGACCGAGACACAATATCCTCAAAAATCATCTCCTTTGGAGAAGAAACCGCTTCAAAGATATACTTGTTCCGATATTGCCAAACATGCCACCACATTACGTAAAAAGCATCTATTACGTAACAAATCAGGTATGATGCTATGTTGAAAGAAGTTTTTCGAGAATATCTAATCTATTTTAGACAAACCCATTTGAGTTATGTGTTATTACATATTTTGTGGTTTCTCTTTTTACTCACGAGTCTTTTAGATAATAACAAATAAACGTAACATATTGGAAATGTATGAAACATCAGATAACGAACAGTGTTAATTGTAGACACTGATATGATACAAGATGAATGTTGGATATAATGCATATTTAAAAAAGCTCATGAAATATCAAATAGCCACTTTATGAAGGGCATACATTATACACTAAATGCAAATTTTTTAATGTAATAATTATAGATTTGACGAATTAGTAAACAAAAAGTGGACGTGCCGGAGTGGTTATCGGGCATGACTAGAAATCATGTGGGCTTTGCCCGCGCAGGTTCGAATCCTGCCGTCCACGGCTTTTTTAATTTTTTTTGTTATGTCTGATGCGTAGAAGGCCTTACATGATCATCCACGATTCACCGGTCTCATCGTTTTAACCCGTGTCAAACTATCTTGAATGATTTTAACCATTTGCATTCATTGTTATAGCTCGTTAACATATCATTCTCTCGATTAAACTATATACATAAAGTAGTTAGACTAGATACATGATAATTACAGTATGTTAGGTACTCTTGTTATTAATCAGTTTATCCTTTTGAGTTTGAAAAAAAAAATCCCGCAAAATAAATTGTCAAATAACCAAGTGCAAAAATTTGGAGCTACGCAAGTATATTCTTCTGATATCAGAAGTAACAAATTGCTCTGCAACTAGTCTACAGAAAAAGGTCTCGTTTTTTCACTTCTATTATCGTTATAAAAGTTGAACTTGCTTAATAACGTCATCCACCTTTACAGACTTTGATTCTGATCCAAGAAAGTACGCCATTTGATAAATCTCACTGGTTAGTGGATGAGAAGTATCAGCTGCTGAAAAACGATGCGACGAGCCTTTCACATTATGGATATCGACCCAACTAAACCCGACAACCTTTTGTACATTCTTTACCCTCATCCCTTTTCTTATATTTCCAACTTGTTCCCAGTCCCCTCTTTCGGCAAATATATTTGACATCAGTACATACGAACCCGATTCTTTAGGCTCCATTTTCAATAATGTTTCAGAGACCCGTTTTCCCATTTCCATATTTCCATGCACTTTACATGATCCCAGCAAGCTCTGCAACATGGGTAGCCCGACTTGACCCGGGTGTTGACTTAAAAAGTCTTCTGCTTCCTTTAACCGACCCGCCCGCCCATACATGTCCACTATGCATGAATAATGTTCCGGTGTTGGCTCGATTTTATAATGTTTGACCATTGACTCAAACACTTCTTTCCCTTTTTCCACCATTCCCTTTCTTGCGCATGCAGTTAACACGGATAAAAAAGTTATTGAGTCGGGATCGAAAGATTGGTTCTTTATTTCTTCGTATAAGTTCATTACAGATTCATAGTCTCCATGTCTTGAATGAGCTGATATGATTGCGGTCCATGCAACTTGATTTTTTTCCTTTATTTCATCAAATACTTTACAAGATTCGTTTATACTTCCTCGTTTTGCATACATGTCAAGAAGAGCTCCTGAAACAATTGGGTCATTGTTTAACCCGAGCTTACATAAATAAGAGTGGCACCATTGTCCATTTCTTAAGGAGATAAATTCAGAAGACGCGATTGAACTCAACACGCTCCCAAATGTGTACTCATTCGGTTTTGAATCTGTGATCATGGTGGAAAATGTCATCAAAGCTTCTTGAAACATCTTGTTTTGAGTGAACCCTGAGATTAAAGCGTTCCATGATATGATCACTTTGTGTTCCATTTCCTGAAAAACATTGATTGCGTCTTTCATGGACTCAAACTTAGCGTACATGGTAATGAAGCTATTAGCAACTACCAGCTCTGATAAAAAGTTTGACTTTATGCAAAGCCCGTGAACCATTTGACCTTCATTCACCATATTGTTCTCACATATAGCGTGAACCAACCCAACAAATGTAACCTCATTTGGATAAACACCATCTACTCTCATGTCATTGAATAAAGATACAGCGTGTTCCTCGCTTATAGAAATCATAGTGGTCCATGACACTACATTACGATTCACCATACCCTCAAAAACCAATTTTGCATCTTTAATTTGTTCAGATTTCGAATACGTGGAGATCAAAACATTGCAGATGGATTCATGTGTTCCGTACCCCCTTTTAATAGTCAAACTATGTATCTGTTTCCCAAGCGCCAAGTTTCTCGCATGCCCACAAGCTGAAACCGCACTTGTAAACGAAACATGATCAAGCTTCATTCCTAATCTAATCATCTCAAGAAAAGTCGACAGCGCTTCCACCCCATAACTTCCTTCCTGACTATAACCCGAAAGCATAGCATTCCACGACACTAAATCCTTACTATCCATCTCATCAAACACCCGTTCCGCTTCAACTATCCGTCCCCATTTCGAGTACAACGTTAAAAGTGCATTCGCTATAAAACCTTCACACTGCATTCCGTTTTTCACCACAAGCGACTGCAACTGAACTCCAAACAAAAACTCCTCACAATCTGCACAATGCGCTAATGCACTCGTATAAGTCACTGCATCAAATCCAACCCCTAAAGAATTCATCCGACACGCAAACCCCAACGCCTCATACCCATCCTTAAACCCCGACAACAAAGTGTTCCACGACACAATATCCGGACTACCCAGGTCCTCAAATACAACCAACGCCCGATCAACCAAACCCGCCTTACAATACATATGCATCAAAGAATTACCCCACCCCCCCCCCCCACCCCCCCCCCACCCCCCCCCCCCCCCACCCCCCCCCCCCCCCCCCCCCCCCCACCCCCCCCCCCCAACCCCCCCCCCCCCCCCCCCCACCCCCCACACCCCCCCCCCCCCCCCCCCCCCCCCCCCCCCCCCCCCCCCCCCCCCCCCCCCCCCCCCCCCCCCCACCCCCCCCCCCCCCCCCCCACCCCCACCCCCCCCCCCCCCCCCCCCCCCCCCCCCCCCCCCCCCCCCCCCCCCCCCCCCCCCCCCCCCCCCCCCCCCCCCCCCCCCCCCCCCCCCCCCCCCCCCCCCCCCCCCCCCCCCCCCCCCCCCCCCCCCCCCCCCCCCCCACACCACCCCCCCCAACCCCCCCCCCCCCCCCCCCCCCCCCCCCCCCCCCCCCACCCCCCCCCCCCCCCCCCACCCCCCCGCCCCCCACCCCCTCCCCCCTCCCGCCCCCCCCCCCCCCCCCCCCCCCCCCCCCCCCCCCCCACCCCCCACCCCCCCCCCCCCCCCCCCCCCCCCCCCCCCCCCCCCCACCCCCACCCCCCCTCCCACCCACCCCCCCCCCTCCCCCACCACCCCCCCCCCCCCCCCCCCCCCACCCCCACCCCCCACCCCCCCCCCTTCCCCCCCCCCCCCCCCCCCCCCCCACCCCCCCCCACCCACCCCCCCCCCCACCCCCACCCCCCCCCCACCCCCCCCCCCCCCCCCCCCCCCCCCCCTCCCCCCCCCCCCCCCCAACGAGCCTCATACCCATCATCCTAAACCAGAAAACAAAAGTGTTCCACGACACAATATCCGGACTACCCAGGTCCTCAAATACAACCAACGCCCGATCAACCAAACCCGCCTTACAATACATATGCATCAAAGAATTATTAACCGACAAAAACGAATCAAGCCCTGAAGTCACCCCAAAACCATGTATTTGAGACCCGAGCTTCGGGTCACCACGACACGCCTTAACAGCAAGTGTAGTGGAAACTTCATCAATATGAGCAACACCCAGATCACGAAACTCTTTGTTAAAGACTTGAAGAGCTTGAAAAGGGTGGTTTTGGTGTAAAAAGTTGAGCATTGTGTGATGCAGAGAGTCGAAGCTTCGTTGAGGCGTTTTATCGAACAGTTGGTGTGCATTTTGAAATGAGGAGGTGAGTTTAGTGTTAGTGTGGAAACGTTTTTTGAATAATAATTGGCGGGTAATCATTAATGTTGATTAATGATGATAAAGGTTTGGGTTTTATGGGGTTTTGATCATTGGGGATTAATGGCAAATAGGGTTTTATTAATCAGAGATTAAGTGTTAATTTTTGTGAAAAAAGATTAAAAAAAGTTGTTAAGGTGGTGTTTGTTTAACTTTTATAAGAAGCTTATGATCACTAGCTTATACTTCGTATAATTTGAACAATCTCATTTTAGTGTTTTGCTAAGCTTATGAGCTTATGAAAGAGAGTTTCATAATTGTGACCTATAAGTTATAAGCTTATTTGGGGGTGTTTGTTTCGGCTTATATGCGGGCTTATTAGCTTATTTGATTTCGGCTTATATAACATAGACTTCAATTTTCTGGCTTATATTGAGACTTATGGGTTTATATAAGTCCACAAGTTTCAAAATAAGCCGAAAAATTTAGGCTTATATTATATAAGGCGAAATCAAATAAGCTCATAAGCCTAGATATAAGCCGAAAATTTAGCTTTTACAATGAATTAATTAGGGGTAGGTTTAGATAATTGAATAATCTCATTTACTCTTTGCATTCCATAATTATTGTCCTGATTTTTGAAGCCTTTAACTATTAACGTTGATCTCAAATATTTTTATTTGTGTTATATAATATTTTATAAATATTATATTAATGAAAATACATTTAAAACTCAATCATATATTTTGCATTAAGTTTATATAACATAAAAAATAATAGTTAAAATCAAAGTTACAAAATAAAGACCTCAAAAGTCAATACTAAACAATAAATGCAATGTTTAGCTTTTACAATAACTTTTTGTTGGATTATGGTAGTTGGATACGCACCTATACGACTAGAAGTGTGTGAGCCTATTGGGGGCACACACGTTAAACACTTAGAGTGCGTTTTTGATCTTCACGTACGTTTCTAAAGTGAACCTTAAGACCAAAACCAACTAGACAATGATCCTAAAGGCTGCCCTAATTCAGTAGCCTGCCAATATGTGATTCAATAGATTGTCTAGGTTCATTATTTGGGATAAGAAGGAAAAGAAAGAGTTGTGATAAGAATAGGATTGTGGTTTCCTAATCTTATCACAATTAAGGTCAAGTGAGTATAAATATATCCTCACCATAGTGATACAAACGACACAAAAAAATCACAGACCTTCCCCAAATCAGTTTCGGGCTTCTCTTTCTTCCACAGCCGGTTCAAATCAAAACCCTTATTAGGTTTTGATTTTCGGTTCCTTCTCATTATTGCTGTTGAACTTCGGTGACTTCAAAAGAGGTAGAACAAGGGTGGTTCGATCCCAAGCCCTCCACAGCAGGTCCAAGGTTTTGGGTTTATAGGTGTTCACTGGTTGGTGGCAACAAGAAATAGTTAGGGTTTGTTTACTATGAATTTCGGTAGATCATATCCACTTTCGGTGACTATTGAATTTGGTAGATACCCTAATACCACTATCTGATATTCGGTGCTATTCATAAGAGAGGGTTTAGGTACTTGATATCAGTGGGTTTGTATTACAAGTGTTGTTGGGATACACGTGAAGTAGGACTAGCATCCGACAAGCATTGAATGACGTGTTTTGTGTGATGCACATCCTCGTCGTGAGGAGACAACGTAGTCACATAGATGGTATATACAATTGGCTATTGTCTTCAAGGGTTAGTTTTCTTGTTTACCTTTTGTTTATTTATTGTGTGTTAATCGTATGCACCTTACTTGACCCATATCCGCTGCGTACTCGTGGTTGTTAATGATTAACAGTTATTTAAATTCCAACAGTGGCATCACGAGCCAACTCGTTTGGTGTTTTTATGGGTTACACACATAATTAAACACGTTAGGGTTGCATGAAATCTAGTTTATTTATTGTTTTATTAGAAAATTTTGGCAACGACATGCAATCCTTGCCATAAATAATGAATAAACACTTAGAATCAACGCTAATAAAACTTGATAATAAGAATAGATTAAAATTAAAAGTTAATTAAGCTGCCATGTTATTCTATTCTTGATTTATCTCGGCCTTAAGACTCACGCAATCATGTTATATGATGGATGTGGCGATCTAGGCACTTTAGCAGAAAACCTAGTGAGAGTTTTATGGTTCTCCAATTGGGGAAGACACTTTTGAGAACTCGAGGCATTATGTGATTACTGCTTTCTTCATAAGAGTTTTTCCTCAATTTTACTCCATTTTTCTTTCTGTTTTAATTACTTATATGTGATATGCCATGTGTCTAGTCAATATTTGCAAAATAGACTTTATGAAACTCTTAAAACCGGACTTATACTTATAGAGAAATTTGGATTAAACATGTCTAGTATTAAGCATACTCCTTGTGACTAGTTATGTGTTATTTGCGAAACCGGGGTTTTTGGACAAATTTAATACGGACATTAAACTATGAAATTTTGATTTCTTGTTAACTTTTAGTTTTTATGTGCGCAATATGGGGTTGAATTGATCTTTAATCTTATCCCGCCCCACTACATGCTTCGGCATATGAGGGAATTATTGGAATTACTTGTGTCTTCGGACCAAGTAGGAGTACAATATAGGGTTTGATCATATTTGTAATCCCACCATATTGGCAACTATAAAACTAATGTTAACAAAAGGGGTTTCTTAACATACAATAGCATCATTAGTCAATTGGAAGTACGGCTCACCCATTGTTGGACAAACTACAAGAGAAGTTTAAGGCGGGTGTAGCTACGGCACCCCAAAAGAAGTCAGGTTTTTAATACGCTTCGCGCTGACCTGTTTCTCCGCTTCTTTGTGCGTCCAAAATGGAGCTACCGTGAACATTTGACAAAATGATGTCTATAACAAAAAGGTTAACAAAATGTTTTCTTAACTTTGTGCTACAAGTTGTTTTGCATGCTTCTTGTACATGATTTTGTCACATTTATGTGTATACCCCTATGTGAAGTTTTAAGTCTATGCCAGCCAAATGAAGAACACGTGCATTTGGATTGTCTTCTCTGGTCAGACCTCAGGGCCTTTCCAACCCATGGCGAATTTTTTCCATTGGTCAGACCTTTGTCAATTTTCGCACGTTCTCTTTTGGTCGACTTAAATCGAGTTACCTGGTCAGACCTCGGACCCGAGGCATAAGATGAGACAAAATATGCTTTTGACATTACTATATGAGTTACTAATGTCATCAGTCTCATAAAACTAAGAGTTGCATTAAATGCAATTAACGCTCGTCGCTTACCTCTTGCCCCACTCTTTTACTCACTGGTCAGACCTCTGGTAATAAGTGGGAGGACAAGTTGGATCTTAGTCTTGTTAGTAATTAATTGGGTAGTTAATTCTTTTAAGAATTTAATTATCAAAAAATACTAAATAAAACTTTCTATGTTCTGGTTAATTGTGTTATTGCAACATAATTCGTAAACGTGAGTTTGTTTTTCTTAAAAGACAAACATAGTCTCTTTTCCTGGTAAGAAAGAATGAGACTTACTCCTATCTCTTCTCATTGGTTGACAAGAATAAGATAGAATTATAATTGAATTTTCCTCAATTATATTTAAACTCACTTTCAATTTTCATTACCCTTTTTCGGTTCTGAAATTTTTGAAAGCTCACAACTCGCCTTACACCCGTTGATGTCGCTACTCACAAGATAATTGATGAGGATATAGAATAGTGAGAGTACTCACAGACTTGGTACTCTTACTATCTCGTGTTTAGTCGGACATGCTACCGGTTCACAACTACATCTACACGAAGTATCAGGTGTGGAAGGGACGGAGACTCAATCTAATTCAATTCCAAATTAGAGTTTTATAGACGAGGCACAACATACTCGACAAAGTTAAAGAATCTGTAAATAGCTTATGAGATCACTGATCTGCGTGAGAGCGGCGGTATCGCTTTTATGTAGTTAGCTATAGAGCTTACAGCTTCGTCACCGCTTCACTTTCACTAGGTAGAGTTTGGTGTGTATTAAAAGAATAGACACACAGCGTCAGATCGTCTCGCAGGTAGATTGATAGAACAAGGGGAGTCTGGAGTGATGAAGCTGTACGTCCCTGAGATCGTTCATAACGTGCAGTGAGGGGAGAGAGGCGTCACGATATATAGTACACACACAAGAGATATTAGCAGTTTCCAGCAATCACGACCGTTAAGTTGTACACTTGGTATAAGTGTCTCTTATTAATATATGGTCATTGTAAACAGAGTATTATATACATGAAGTTGAGCATGTGATGTACATGTGATAGTAGTGTGGACTTTCTCGTAATCAAGTCTATATGGATGAGTCGACATGGGAGTCATATGGTGGTGTGTTCATGATGGACACACACGAATATATAGTGGAGTGTTCACCACAGTATTTTTTCTGTGTACGATCATATGGCGACTAGTTGGGATCAAGTGTGAGACAGTATTCGTAGGTAGGTGAAAAAGGACTCGAGTAGATTAGGTTCGATTTATGAAGTAGTGATAGTAGTAGGGGCATGTCAGTGGAGACAGGGAGGGTAGCCAGTGCTAATGACACTACTGACTGAGGGCGTTGTCGGATGTATTCTTCACATGGGCGATAATAGGAAGGGGTATGGCACATCTATTTCCTGGACGATGTGGAGGATAAGTTATGGATTTTGGATGAGTTGTGTAGTTGTGAGGTGATGAGTTTTATGGTTAGTGATAAAAGTGTTTTTTAATTGTATATTATGTAGTGGTATACAGGTGAGGCATTACTTAGATCATTTTATTCTGAATAGCGAGCGAGTGCTGTGACATATTTGAGTTAGGATTGATGTACGAGATATGGAGGCGAGTGACACAACTAATGACATCAGATAGGTCTGTGGAGAATGCAGGATTGAGATGGGGTGAACTACAGATAGGTAAGATGATGATTCAGATCAACGAGTGTAAGGTGTGAGAGAGACGGTGAGGAATTTACGGTGGATTTTCAGTGCGCTAGGCACTGACAGGTGAGTGAAGTATCACATAGTGACTCTCACAGTTTGTATAGAAGTTGTTGAGATAGATAACATTATAGTAGTCCATCAGTTCTGACTGGTGTTTATGTATGAGGGTTGAAATATATATTAATTACACATATTTCTATTTGGCTATAGTGCTCTTCAAGATAAGCGCAATGAGGTAGCACAAGTGATGGTCTGTATCTCATTTCATAGTGAGAGTCTCTCTAGCACATAGATTCGCATTGAGCGGGATACCATCTCTACTGTCTACGTACTGGGGGTGCAATGAGGGTTATAGATCAAACATACAAGAAAGTGGTTATAAGAGGTCTCTTATCTCACTGAAAGTGTACATACTGTCGAGCACACACACACACACAGTGTAGTCAATGGACGAGTTACATGACTAGGACGTAGACCTGGAGGTATCGAGAGGGGATTAGGAGATCTATTAGGACAAGTCATTCATATATATCTAGAACATTATGTTGATTTGGGTTCAGTGAGTCTATGAGTGAGTATTTACAGAACACTCTGAGTTGAGATCTGTGATGTACACGAATTGTATCTAGGACAATGAAATACACTTGATCTCACTCATACAACACATTGAGTATTAGGTTGTGTTATCATGTACACACATTTCTCAGTATAAGATACTTGGTAAGCGGAAGAGACTCTATACATATATTATGATCTTGAGACTGAGATGAATCTTCTCTCAATACTGCACGAATCATGTGAGAGGTAGAGTGTAGCACATATCTTCTCTGAGTGCACTTAGGAGTTGTATATAGGCATTACTAGGTTTGATCACGAGTTTACACTATTTAATGGAGGAATACAACTACTTTAGTATTAAGTGTGATTATGAATTTGGAGTCTTGATTCTATTGATCAGATTATAAGTTTTCTGTAGTTTCCTCTCGGTGGAGTTGGTATACAACATGAATTAAAATCCTAAGTGCATAGTTTATAGGTTACCAGTGGGTGGCGACAAATTCTGAGTTAGATATAGATGGATTCTTATAGATATTACAACTTGGAGACTCTCCACTATAGATGGAGGATCCAAGCTGTTGTAATTCGCATTTATATAAGAGAACCTCTCAAACGGAGCACATGTTACGGATTCACACAGACGTGCGTCACTACAATGTATAACTGCTATTAAAACAATGAGGATTGAAAGGAATTTTATAATTTTTTTCTATGTTGTATTACATGATATGACGACACAAGACTTTTTCCGCATGGTCCGGCAAGCACAGGGGTGAGCAGAGAGGAGAGATCGGTGACTAGGTCTTAACGGGGAGACACATTGTAATATCTAGGGTCTATTGTTGTAGAAAATAAGAGGCGAGACGGCAACATGACATAGGTTGACGTACAACGGTGCTTAAAATAAAATGGAGAATAATGTTTAGTAGCATAAAATGTTGTTATGGGTAGGGGGAGTTTACAGTGTTTCCATAACCACCACCAGGCGCACCATAATCTGAATTCCCATAAGAAGCATTGTTACCATAAGACTCTGAATTCCCATAAGAAGCATTGTTACCAAAAGACGCTCCATAATCTGAAGTCCCATTACCAAAACCACCAGAAGATGCTCCATAATCTGAATTTCCATAAGAATCAGTGGCACTGTAATAATCAGAACTCCCACTGGAGTTGTTGTTTCCACTCCTGAAATCACGACCACCAAACTTGCTAGAGCCATGGCGTTGATTAGCAGACGCAGCATAGCTCTCAGCATATTGAGCAAGCCAATCCGGTGTTTCTTGTTTGGCTTCTTTCATAAGCTCAGAAATACCTTTAGCAACAGACGAGTTCTTATCATTGAAGAAAGCAGTTGCTATTCCAGATTTACCAGCACGACCAGTCCTCCCAATTCTGTGAACATAGCTATCAATGTCGCGTGGCAAGTCAAAGTTGATCACATGAGCAACGCGTGGGATATCAAGTCCTCTTGAAGCAACATCAGTAGCAACCAAGATTGGTGTCACGCCATTCTTGAATTGTTGCAAGGCTCTTTCCCTTTCCTGTTGGTAATTCAACATACAAAGAAACAAGTTACAATCAAAATGTTTAAGTTCGCATTTTTGTAAGATAATAAGTTAACAATGAAATGAAACTTACAAATTGCACTTTATCACCATGTATGGCAGTGGCAGGGAAACCGCTCCTGCAGAGCCAATTTTCTAGCATGTCTGCACTTCTTTTCGTCTCGACAAAGATCAAAGTCAACGAGTTCTGTATCAAGAAAACACGTTAAAACTTAATTAAAGCAAACTCATATGAAAAAGATGAACCCAAATGTGAGTGACATATACCTTTCCAAGATTTCCGTTAGCTTTCTGTTCTTGCAGAAGATTTCTCAAGTGATCCTTCTTATCCATTTCCTCAACAAACACGATTTTTTGTTGAATCAGATCGGTGCTAGAGCCAACTCTTCCCACAGAAAGGAAAATGTAGTTTGACAGAAAGTCAGATGCAAGCCTCTGCATTGTAAACGTTATGAGAAGATAATACATATTCACGATCAGATAATCAACTGAAATAAACCAAACTTAACGTTATAGTGTTTGGATATGTTTACGTTTTTTGAAAATGTGACAATAAAATCTTGGCTGCAAGATAAATGTTGACCAAGTAGAAATTTAACAGGGCCTTTCTGATTATAATTTAGCCTAGTAAGAAACAAATTATTTCCAGTCAATGGGGCCGTTTAGATTGCATATTTTTAGCACATACTTATGACTTATAAGCCCCTTTGAAATAAGCACTTAGCAATGTGCATATTTTATTCAAAATGTTATCAGAAAAGCCACCATCAATCAATAAACTTAAAAAATAATCTCTTTAAATATGCAATCCCAAACACCCTTCACAGAACATAATTATCCAAACACAGATTAACTTTACTAATCCTACTATTCAAGTTCAGTATTTGATAAGGTAAGTGAGACTAACTTGAATTTCAGATGGAAAGGTGGCACTGAAAAGCATCGTTTGTCTGCGACCAGGTGGAGGCATGTCCATACGCTCCACAATCTTTCGAATCTGAGGTTCAAATCCCATATCCAGCATTCGATCAGCCTCGTCCAATGCCAAGTACTTGATCTTCTTGAGTGAGATTTTTGACCTTTCAATCATGTCCGTTAATCTCCCTGGAGTAGCAACCAAGATGTCCACACCTCTTTCAAAGCTTCTTAACTACATTAGATCAGAATACAAAAAAATGCTATCATGATTAGCATATTCAATAAGTAGTGACGTTAAATGTTAATGGTTGAATAAACTTGCAGCAATATATATACCTGATTAAACACCGGTGCACCTCCATAGGCAACAGCAACTTTCACACCAGTTTGGTGACAGAACTTTTTAGCTTCCTCAAAAATCTGACAAAATAACGTTTGAAGTTAGAAACTTAAAAATATCAAAGTAATGACTACACAGATAAAGCACAAACGGACAGGTGTTAGAATGTTTGACAACTTATTGTTTTCCAAAGTTTTATCTGTAAAACGACTCTGAATAATCAAAATCAATACAATAACCGAATAATCTGCTTCAAAACACAATCCAAACACCCCTGAACCAAAATACCGAGAAAAACTGATAAATTCATGAGTTTTAGAAAACAAAAACACTATAAAATGAATATATCTTGCTTATTAGAAACACAAATTTCAAAAAATACTTTTAAAACAGAATCCAAACAACAATAAAACCCTTTAACAAACACTACAACAAAATAGAGGTTAAAAGTAAACACATCCAAACACCCCTAAACCCAAATATGCACAGTCGAAAAGTGATAGTTTCAATTAAGTAAACCAAATCAGAAAAAGTGAAAATCCATAACCTACAATACAATAATCAAAATCATTTCCAAAACCTAATCCAAACATCCCTAAACCCAAATAAGCACATTCGAAAAGTAAAAATCCTTAGTTTCTTTTAAGTAAACCAAATCAGAAAAAGTGAATATCCATTACTCACAACACAAGAAGTCAAAATCATTATCAAAACCCAATCCAAACACCCCCAAAATTCTTGAACGAGCATAAACACCAACTTAGAGCATAATATAACCACATAATATCACAGTGAAACAGAGAGAAAATCCATTAAAATTATACAAAATTAATGGAACGCCATTTAAAATATTACAGTACAAAACACCTTAAAATGCCGTGAATGAAACAAAACACCATATAGAAGAATACTAACAAATTAAAACTAAAACAATTAACATTACAAAACATATTAAAGATTATCTAGTTATAAGCTAGCAAAATTAAAAGCAAAACAAGCCAAATATTATTTTCAAAAAATAATAATTCAAACCAATCAACACCCATTAATAAACTATTTAAACAAGTTAAAAACTATATGAATTTTTTTTTTAAATTAATCGAATAAAATCACAACATAAGCAGCAACAATTCATTACAAACCTAATCATCACCAACACAAAACATCACATAAAGAACAACTTAACATAAACAATATAGATAAATACATGAAAACAAATAACAATAAAAAAACAAACACTATCTTAACAAATCACCACCCATAAAACCCAAAACATAAAATATTTTTTGTTATAACAAGTAACAATGATTGCAAATCACCTATTAGTAGCAAAAAACCAAACAAAATAATCATAAAAAACAAAAATAACACCCATAGAACAGAAAACCTTTACAAAGATCAAACAAACAATAAAATAATTAACAAAGTATATTCAATATCCAAGAAAACTAATCCTTAAACAACAAAAAGTAACAAAATCAACTGATAATAAAATAACATATAACAAACCACATCAGATAAAAACCTAGCAAAAAATTTTAATACAAAAAAAATCAAAATAAAACAAAAAATATTTAACCAATCAACACTTGACAGCACAAAACATAACATAAAAAATATTTAAAAAAACAAAATAACCAAATAACACATACTAAAAAACAAAGAATATTTAAACCAATCAATACACATGAACACAAAACAACATAAAAAATCAAGAAAACAAAATAATCACAAAACAATAACATCAAGAAAAAAGGGCTTATTTGGTTTTCAGCTTATGTTTCATAAGCTCTTTTTGTGGCTTATTTAAAACTTTTCAGCTTATTACAAGGTAAGAAACTTATTAAATAAGCAGGAGAGATTCAAAATAAGTCACAAAAGTGAGCTTAAACATAAGTCCAAAAGCAAATAAGCCACAAAACAACATAATATATTCAAACAAATATAAAATATTACAAAACAAGAACATCAGGAAAATAGGGCTTATTTTGTGGCTTATTTAAAACTTTTCAGCTTATTACAAGCTAAGAAACTTAAATAAGCAGAAGAGATTCAAAATAAGTCGCAAAAAATAAGCTTAAACATAAGCCCAAACACCCCCACAACACGACATAAAACATTTAAACAAATATAAAGTAATAATAAACCCAAACAAATATTAAAAAAGGAAAAAATAAAGAAAAAAACATAAAATATTGAACCAATCAACACCCATGAACACAAACCATACCATAAAAAATATAAATAAATAAAATAATCACAAAACAAGAACATCAAGAAAATAGGGCTTATTTGGTTTTTAGCTTATGTTTCATAAACTCTTTATGTGGCTTATTTTAAAACTTTTCAGCTTATTACAAGCTAGAAACTTAACAAGTCACAAAAAGTAAGCTTAAACATAAGTCCAAATCATCAAATAAGCAGTAAAAAACACCCCCACAACAAAACATAAAATATTTAAACAAATATAAAGTAACAATAACCCAAACAAAACAAAAAAGGATGACGTCATGTACCTGACAACACAACTCCCTGGTCGGAGACAAGACCAAAGCCAAAGGTGACGCCACCCTCCCAAACCCACCACCATTCCCTAAACCCATCTTCAAAACCCCACTTATTATCGGAAAGCAAAACGCTGCCGTTTTGCCACTCCCAGTCTGAGCACACGCCATCAAGTCCCTCCCCCCCATAAACCACCGTATTGCAGATCGTTAGGATAGGTCGGTTTTCACGTACATGCACCGTCACCCTTTCCAGTCTCGTTCAAACCCCTCCCCCAGTCGATAATCCCGTAAAAAAAATGAACCGGGTCGGGTACTTCCGACCCGTCACCTCCACCGGTATATTCCTCGTAAACGCCTCGAAGTTATCACCCACTGTTCTCGTTTTCATCTTCAATGTAGTTACTTGTTATAAGGTTGTTTCCGATATGGGTTTCCTGTTTAAGGTTGAGTTGTTGTTGAAGTTTGCAAAGTGGGATCGTAGAGTTTGAAAGTGTACGACGGTGTATTTATTTCCGGTGTAGGGACGTTTGTTTCCGGTGTACGACGGTGGTTTTTGACGGTGGGTTTTGGTGTTCGGAAAAAGGGGGTTGGGTGACGGTAAGGTAGAGTGGGCCACGGGGCGTTGGTGTGAGGAGGGATGTAGTTTGGATTGACGAGGAGTCCTATCGGTGGACCAGCGAGTAGATGATGGTGAGTCGGAAAAGTAGATATATGACTTTTAAGTGTGTTTTTTTAGTGTGTTGTTTAGAGAGAAAATGTGAAGGTTTCTTTGTTGTGATGATGGTGATGATGATGGGAGGAGGGAGGATATGAGAGGACGTAGGGGAGTGGGGTGGTGGTATGTACGTTTTATTTTAGGAAGCGGTTGGTGGGTGCATGAATCCACAAACAAAATATCTGTAACGGAAAATGAATGAGAAATACATGCATGGTTTAATAGTTTCTTAACCAAAGTTTTAGTGTCATGTTAACTTTTTGATTACTATGATCACATGAACTTTAGGGATCAGCAATTCTGATCTGATACGAACTCGATTGAAACTGACATGATGAAATAATAAGTTCATATGGTCTAGAATCAGATTCCTGGGTTGGGTTTTTTGAGCGATCCACCTAACCCTTTATTAAACAGGTCATATAATGGATTCAGAGTTGATGATACAAAACTACATATGCATAAATTGAAGATGAAACAAAAGGAAACAAGATATGTTAAAGAAGGAAACCAAGATCAAGCATTAATGTTGATTGAGAAGACGTCACACAATCACATTAATTTTGAAGATATATATTAGTCAAACCATTAATGTGAAGATTAAATGTTAATATAAATTAGTTTCCAATTGTATTATTTTCCTTGAAACAACAAGGACATAATGTGAATAAATTAAAGTAGTTTTCCTAAGTAAGCTATATAGGTTTTCTTGTAAACCCTAAATGTAAAAGGGTCATAGCGTGCAGTAAGATCATCATCATAGTTAGATACTCTCTCAATGAAGTCTAATTAGTTTATGTATTAGTTAGTTTAGCCCCCAAGGATCATTGAATCTTTGTGCAATAGATTAAATAATAGAAAACTTTGTTTTGATAACTTTATTGTTCATATATTTTCCGCTGCATATATAAGTTTATCTGTAAACAAATCCTAGATGGAGCTAAACTATTCTCAACAAGATGTATCAGAGCGTTTGCTCTTGATAAGTAGATGTTACAACAAGGTTTATTAATGTCGAGCTTTACGAAGAAAGAAGCTGCTGGTTTGAATTGAAACTAAACCCTAATTCCTCTAGGGTTTCAAAGGATGCTTGGTGATTACAACGACAACAACTTTGTTTGATTCTCTCACTCGAGTTGTAACCGTACAAAGGTTTTGATTTTGCTATTATTCCCAAGATCTTTTCTGCTATAAGGTTTCATATATGTCTTCAGTCACTTACCAAATATTCAAAATCCAGAATTAAGGGTTTTGGTGTGATCCTTATCAGTCGCATATTGGCTGTTTGACATAACTTGAATGTATTCTTTGGTGTAAAACAACTTCTGATTCAATGAATTATATGAATCAGCTTGTTTACTGTTGGATCATGATCAAATATTTATTAAGGTTTTGAGAAACCCTAAGTATAGAGAAAATAGAAACAGCAGATTACGCGCCACAGGTTGTCAATATTCATTGTTTAATAGTAAAGCAGGTGTGATCTCCACAATGTGTGATCTATATTGGCTGTTTAAAGATTATACCGCTACGTATGGAAATTAGTACTGCTACGGTTGTATCACTTAGGTTGTTGTTTAAATTGTGGATTTAGTAACAACTTTATACGGAAAAAAGTGTTGCAAATTGTTTGGATTTGGTACCAAGCTAGCATTGTCCGATGTTAAACAAACATAACCCTTTTGTATCTCGATAGATGATGAAATTATGAGCTCGATGGGATTAATATGAAGACAATTGATTATGCTTATATTGATGTTGTAGTTGATATTCACAGGTATGTGTTTCTATCATATCTCAATAGAGCATAAAACATTACCACATTTGAGATAACTTTATCGTGACTAGCTTAAATGGTGTCGACGAAATAAAAATATAATTGACAGAATCTAGCAAAAGTGTGTGATTATTTTCTTAGGTGATCAATGCTCACATTTGCTATCACTTGAAGGAGTTACGTTATGTGCTCATGTGTCTCATTTATAGGTAAAAATGAGGATTTGTCGAGTGGATTCGTCTAACTTATACTTTTTCCTGTTTGGTATGAGTTCGACGTCACATGGATAGTGCAAGACATGAGACACAAGTTTGGGAGATTCAATTTTTGTTATACTTGATTTTATTCATCAGTAATCACTACTTGGGAGCCAACAGAGTTCAAATCAAAGAGATGTTTAATTTAATTTTCAGGGGCAGCTTAATGTTCACATATTTAAACCATACTACATGCACCACTTGAGGAGAAGTGTTCACAAAGTGCATATCTCTACACATGACCCCTATTTGATGATTACAAAAAGGGAATGAAGACTACAAGAGATAGAGTTTGCAACTTAGTAATTGTGGTGACAATTCAAGAAATCTTAAGTCAAGGGGGAAGCATTGTATCATTCATGGAGATTATTTTGTAATATCAGATAGGGAGAAGTTGTTGGGATCCTCAAATTTTGATTGATACAAAACTACATGGCATAAATAAGAAAGAATGATACAAAAGGAAAACAAGATATGCTAAAGAAGGAAACTAAGATCAAGATAAATGTTGATCCGATAACGTTCCAAAATCAACATTAATGGTTGAAGAAATAGAATTAAGGTCAAACATTAATGTGAAATTAATGTTAATTAATAAGTTTTCCTAATTGTATTAAGTACCTTTTGAAACAACAAGGACTTAATGTGTGATGAATAAGTTAGCTTCCTATTTAAGCTAGGTTTTTAAACCCTATATATAAAGGGTCATATGCGTCTGGTTAAGATCATCCATCATAGTTAGATCTCTCTCAATGAGAGTCTAATAGTTAGTTAGTTTATGTATTAGTTAGTTTAGCCCCAAGGATCATTTGATCTTGGGGCAATAGATTAATAATAGAAAACCTTGTTTGATAACTTATTGTTCTTTATTATTCCGCTGCATATATAAGTTATCTGTAAAACTAATCCTAGATGGGCTAAACGATTCTCAACATGAAGGGGATGATTGTTGGGAAATATATTGTAAAATACTTAATACTGGTAGTATAACAGTTAAGTCTGGTAGTATTAGTTAGTTCTGACAGTACTAAGTTAAGTCTGGCAGTACTAAGTTAAGTCTGGCAGTACTAAAGTTAGTACTGGTAGAGTAGCAGTACTATAGTTAGTATTGGTCGTATTTAGTTAAGTCTGTTTATGTAACAGAATAGTAATAGTTATCTTAGAGATATCTTAGGAGATATCTTTGGAAAGGATATGCATTATCTTTTCACACGGTTTGTAAAGCCCATTAGGGTTTCCTTAGTGTATAAAAGGAACCCTACGGCATAGAGTTTCATAGATCGAATAGAAGCATTGAAGCTTAATTCAAATCAATAGCAAAGTTAGTATTATATTCTTCTTAATACTTGTGTTAAGATTCCGCATTAACACTTGATATTCATAGTCAGTGTCTCTCACATAGTTGATTTGGATTTATTCAAGTTAACTATTGTCTTACAAAGGCTATATAGATCCAAACACAAGGACCTACAAGTGGTATCAGAGCCAATAGAGGGACTCTGAGTAAGAAGAATTACTAGAACCACAAACAAACACCCTCCTACAATTCTTTACAAAATGTCTCAACCTGCTAATGATGAGTTCTCTCAACATCTCAGTGATGATGAAGCATCAAACCATGAAGATGCATCAGACACTGGTGCTGCACCTAAACAACAACAACAGGTGATTCCTCAAACAACTGCTATCTCAAATATCAAACTCCCAATTCTGAAGAAGGAGGAGTATGATATATGGGCTATGGAGATGGAGCATTACCTTGAGTACATTGACAATGATGTTTGGAAGGTAATTCAGAATGGAAATTCAAAGAAGAGAATCTCAACTGGAAAAGATGGTGTTGTTAGAATACTTCCACCAGTATCTCCTGCAGAAATTCATGCTGTTGAAAAGGAAAGGAAGGCAAGAACCATCTTACTCATGGCTATTCCCAAGGAACATCTGAGAAGATTTCATGGAATGGATGATGCAAAAGAAATTTGGGAAGCCATAAGGACTAGGTTTGGTGGTAATGCAAATTCAAAGAAGATGCAGAAAGCTGTTTTAAAACAACAGTTTAAAAGAGACTATTTTTATCAAGATCAAGGAGCTGGAAAGAAAGAGCAGAAACAGAACTGTTTGCTGACAATGGATGATGGGATTGTCAATTGGGGAGAACATACTAAAGTTGAAGAGACAAATCATGCACTTATGGCTATCAGCTCAAGCAATGAGGTAACTTTGTGTTCTAAAACTTGCATTGATTCATATAATAAGCTTAAAACACTATATGATGAACAAATGAATCAGTTAGGTGATCAAGAAGCACAAATACTTGCCTATAGTCAAGCTGTTAAGAAACTAGAAGCTCAACTTGTTACTTTTCAAAAACAGCAACTTTCTCTAAATGAAAAGCTTACATTTCAGGCAAATGAAATATATGAAAAAGATGAAAAGCTTAAGAAATATAGGAGGATTGGAATGAAAGCTGTAAAAGAAAAGGAACAATTACAGAAAACATTAGATTCATGGAAAGATTCTTCCAAGAATCTTTGGAGATTAATTAATTCTGGCATGAGTTCAAATAGTAAAGTTGGCTTAGGGTATGAAATACAATCAAACAATGAGGTTCTAAGTTATGAGGAAGAAATGAATTTTTCTGTTTTTAATTGTTCAGAAGAGGACTCAGTTGGAAAACCTTTGTACAATAGATTCATAAAAACTAATGATTTTAAAGGTGTTCCACATCCCTTAAGTGGAGATTATACTCCTACACCACAAGAAGAAATTGATGAGTCTTTGTATGTTTATGGTAAAAAGGGACCTCAAGAGCCTGAACCCAGTGTATCAGATGATAGATCCAGTGAATATTCTACCTGTCAATCTAATGACAGTGCAGGATCTATTGGAACTTCCTCTGAACATTCTGTTGATCCTGAATCTGAGATTTCAAGAGTACCTCCAGAAGTGTATGTGTCTACACCTATAACAACAAATGAAAAAGGTGTGTCTGCTCCAAAATCAAAAGAGGTTGAACCTAGTTGTGTCTCACACATAAAAACTCCTAGGCAACCAATCAAAGATCAAGAAACACCTAAAGTTAACAGGAAGAATTGGAATAAAATGATGGAAAGAGAACTAGGAGAAGGTTACTCTTTCATCAAGAAAAAGTGTTTTGTTTGTGGCAGCCTAAGTCATTTGATCAAAGATTGTGACTATTATGAAAAGAAAATGGCAAGAGAGGCTGAGTTTAAGAAACAAAGGGTTTTTAATACTGGTAATGGGGTGGCAAAACCAGTATGGACTAATGCAAACAGGGTTAATCATGCTAATCAATTTGTTCCTAGATCAGTACAACTTAATG
Source organism: Tanacetum coccineum (assembly GCA_026074375.1). NCBI lineage: Eukaryota > Viridiplantae > Streptophyta > Magnoliopsida > Asterales > Asteraceae > Tanacetum > Tanacetum coccineum. The sequence goes on along the minus strand of BQNB010017662.1, from coordinate 38,934 downwards.
CTGGTAGGCCAAACATTAATTCTGTTAGGCCTAATATTAATACTGGTAGGACAAACATTAATTCTGTTAGGCCTAATATTAATACTGGTAGGACAAACATTAATTCTGTTAGGCCTAATATTAATACTGGTAGGGTAAATGTTAATTCTGTCAGGCCTAATGTTAATACTGGTAGGGTAAATGTTAATTCTGTCAAGTCTAATGTTAATACTGGTAGGACAAATGTTAATCCTGTTAGGCCTAGAGTTAATACTGATAGTTCTAATGTTAATACTGTTAGATCTAGACAGCCAGTACCTACCAAGACGTCAAACAGCTTTAGTCTTAAAAAACCTCAGGTGAATCAACTTAATCAAAGAAGGCATTTTACTAAATCTCATTCACCTGTGAGTAGACCCATTGTTAGAAATACAACAAGAATGACTTATTCTCATGCTGTAAAGGGAAATTGGGGAACTGCTGTTAAGACCTCAGCAGGTTATAATTGGAGAAAAACAAGACCAAACTCCAATTATGATAGTAGATCCAATTTTGTTAAAACTGTAAATGTTAAAGGACCACAAGGCAGACCCAAGCCTGTAAAGGCCTGGGTCCCTACGAGAAACTAATTTCTCTTTTTGGTGGTCAACATTGGTATGGTAAATCCCTAGCTACATTTGAGGGGAGGATTTTTTTTATAGTTTGTTCTTAGCCTGATCTATGGATAGTGGTTTTGAGAATTGGCAAGCTACAAGGGATTGGAGAATTTTCAGGTGTTGGTTTCATTTCAACACGACAAATGGTAATCAATTCACCATGTCTAACCGACACTAAGAATTGGCTATTCCAGTGCAAACGGCATCTGGTAAAGAATTCTCAAATCCGTTGATAGCTGATAGTTTGCTAAAAACTATATGGTTCTCAACTCACCATACTTCACAGTTAAGAGTTGGCTAGTCCAAAGCAAACGGCTCTTGGTAAAGACTTCTCAAATCCGTAGATGGCTGACAATTTGCCAAAAATTGTATGGTTATCAACTCACCATATCTGGTTAGTAAAGAGTTGGCTAGCCCACAAGTTTATGGATTGTGGTAAAGGCTGTGGAAAAACCATAACTAGTCCATGAGATTATGGCTTATGGTAAAGACAAATTGCAAATCCATATTAGATGGTTGACACTTTACCAAAAAGTGGATGGTACGTCAACTCACCAAGTTTCATGTACAAAGAGTTGACATGGTAATCAATCCACCATGGAATTTACCTTTTCTAGGTGCCAAAGGATTGACTAGCCCTGAGCAAACGGCTACAGGTAAAGGCATATCAAATCCGTTTATGGCTATAATGGTTTGCCAAAAACCATATGGTATTCAACTCACCAATGTTTCATGTACTGAGAGTTGAAATGGTTTTCAGTCAACCATGGACATGCACCTTTCTGGTGGCCAAAGGACTGACTACTCCAGAGTAAATGGCTAACTGGTAAAGAGACATCAAATCCATTTAAAGTTTCAATGATTCACCTCTCACAGGAGTTAACACACCTGGAAGTGATGAGAATAGTCTGAAACTATATGATTTGATTGCTGATATGAAGGGTTGCTGAAAAGTTTTGAAGAATAATGGCTGCAAAGATCAAAAAGAGATGATTTGAAGAATTGCAGCTCAAGAATAATTTGAAGAGTTTTATTTACAACATCCTCAGGAAGCTCAAATGGAAGACACTTAAAGAAACTTGAAGTTCACAAGTGAAGATCAAGTTAGGGGAGGATTGTTGGGAAATATATTGTAAAAGACTTAATACTGGTAGTATAACAGTTAGAAGTATGGTGTATTAGATTTAAGTTCTGTCATGGCAGTACTAAAGTCCAAGTCTGGCAGTACTAAGTTAAGTCTGGCAGTACTAAAGTTAGTACTGGTAGAGTAGCAGTACTATAGTTATTTAGTTAAGTCTGTTTATGTAACAGAATAGTAATAGTTATCTTAGAGATATCTTAGGAGATATCTTAGGAAAGGATATGCATTATCCTTTCACACGGTTTGTAAAGCCCATTAGGGTTTCCTTGGTGTATAAAAGGAACCCTACGGCATAGAGTTTCATAGATCGAATAGAAGCCTTGAAGCTTAATTGAAATCAATAGCAAAGTTAGTATTATATTATTCTTAATACTTGTGTTAAGATTCCGCATTAACACTTGATATTCATAGTCAGTGTCTCTCACATAGTTGATTTGGATTTATTCAAGTTAACTATTGTCTTACAAAGGCTATATAGATCCAAACACAAGGACCTACAGGTCAGATTCGGGTTGGGAATAAATTAAGCGGGTCGACCCGGTAACCCGTTTAAGACTTTTTTCATAAATTAAAATTTATTTATATTTTCTTATATGGGTTAAACGGGTCGACCCGCAAATCTGTTTAACCCGTGTAATGTGTCAACTTTTGTCTATAAAACGGGTTAAATAGGTCTACCCGAAACCCGTTTAACCTATTCAACATGTGTAACCTATTTAACCCGTCAAACCAAATATATATACGGGTTAAATGGCTTAGGTTCGGGTTATGTGTAAACAGGTTAAGGTTGACGTAGCTGACCCGATTATTTAAATGGGTCAGGCTCGGGTTTAGGAGAATGATGACTATGCGTGTCGTGGTATCATTTTCAATGGTATGTCTGATTCCTTATTTGATATTTACCAAAATGTTGAATCTGAAAAAGAACTATGGGATTCATTAGAATATATGACTGAGGATGTATCAAGTAAGAAGTTCCTTGTAAGTTATTTCACAAATTACAAAATGACTGATTAAAGACCAGTTATGGAACAATACAATGAACTTTTTGGTATACTTGGTAGATTTACACAACATAAAATGAACATGAATGAGGCTATTCAGGTCCCTTGTATCATTGATAAACTCTCTCTTTTTTAGAAAGATTTCAAGCATACCTTAAAACATAAGAAGGAGGAATTAACTCTTGCTGAGTTGGGTAGTCATCTACGTATTGAGGAGTCCCTCGGGGTGCAGGATAGTGACAAGCCAAAAGGCAACAATATTGTTGGTCCTTCAGTTGTCAATAAGGTAGTGATAAGGTGTAGTTTTATACACTTTTTCGGAGTCATTTAACCCCAAAAATCATGCAAATATCTCCATTTATCGTGCTTAATCGTTTCTTTTTGTCATTTTAGCATTTGGAAGGAATTTGGAGAAAATACACGTGACTTGGACTCAATATGGGAAGAAACATGACAAGATTGCAAATCTACACTAAGATGATCAAGATTTGGCATACAGTGCGTGGAGACGGCGTCACAAATCCTTGTGACGACGTCAAAGTGATCAAGCGACGGCGTCAAGACCTTTTGTGACGACGTCGAAGTAGCCGACACTGAAGAAGCCCAAAGAAGATTCTACGGGTTGACGACGTCGTAATTTACATGTGACATCGTCGCGACGCATTATCTATATATACAAACCCTAGTTTTTGTGTTTTGTGTGGAAAACTTTGGAGGATCGATCCCAAACTTTGTAGCAGTGTTTTTAGAAGATTTTTAGGGTTTTATAACTCTTGTGTAACCACCATAACTCTATGTTAATTGAAGTGAAGTTCCACATTCCTTTTAATCTTTCGATATGTCTATGTATTGTTTGATATGCTTGGCTAAATATAATCTGTGTTTGCTTATGATTGCATGAAACCTAGTTGTTTGTCTTTTCTTATTGCTTCTTGTTAATGATGTGCACGTTATGCTTTAGAAAACTTGTTTCTTAATTGCATAGCAAAGATGTCTAGGGAAACGCAACTAGGTTAGATAATACTCACGCAATAGTCTTCATACTACCTTGCCATTTGGGTGGATTCCAAGTTAGGTGTTTAATTATTTTGATACTTACACATTCCATTACGAGGGTGACGGGTAATAAAATTAGAGAAGACAACTAGGGAGTAGTGCATGATTAGGTAAACACATTTGTTTAACCATTAGAGTTTTCTATCACCTTTACTTTTGTGCAATTAGTATAGAATTAGGAGTAGTTAATTAGTTTAATCAAAACCTCCTTTAAAACCTGAGATTTTACTCGCTTTCTAAAAAACATAAAAAAAATACTATTCTCTCAACTTCCAGACCTTAGTGACCATACAATTCAAGCCTATCCAAAATATTCTCCTAGAGAACGATAATAACCCCCCAAGTCTTGCCTTAACTGCACTACAAAGGTTAGGTACACTGCCTAGGAGGGTTGTAAAACTTCGATTTGCAATCAACCGCAACATCAGGTAGAGCATAACAACTCCATCAGGTATAATGACAATAAGGGTAAACGTAAGCATCAGGACACCAAAATTGATCCTAACAAGAAGTATAAAGTAACTTGTTAGAAGTGTGGGAAACGTGGACACTTGAAAAAGGATTGCAAAGGTGTAAAAGTTTGTAATAAAGCCAATGATTCATGCACAAGTGGTTCAGTAAATGATTCTTCCAACTCACTAAAAGGTCATAATATGTTTAATAAATCTTTTCAGGTTTATTATGTTACATATGTATATAAGGCTTACTTTGTGTAGGATGATGATGTTGCGTGGTGGGTTGACTCTGGAGCAACAGTTTATGTGTGTAACGATAGATGTTGGTTCAAGACCTATGAGTCACTGGATAATGAATCTATTCTTCACGTGGGAAATGAGTCAACAGCCCTGGTGCATAGACGTGGTTGTGTAGATCTTAGATTTAGTTCTAGAAAGATTGTTTCCTTATTTAATGTTTTGCATGTTCCTAATATTAGGAAGAATTTGGTTTGAAGTAGTATTTTGAATAATTGTGGTTATAAACAAGTGATTGAATCTGATAAATTTGTTTTATCCAAACGTGGTGTGTTTATTGGTTTTGGTTATTTGTGTAATTAAATGTTTAGGCTTAATATTGTTAACGATAATATTGGTTCATCCTTTATGTCAACCTCTAAATTGAATGATTCAATCCTATGGCATGTGATGAGGTGTCACTTTATACACTTTTTTGAGGTCATTTAACCCCCTAAATCATGCAAATATGCCCAGATTATGTGATTAATCTTTTGTTTTCATGTTTTTAGCACTTGGATGGCTTTTGAAGGAAATACATGTGACTTGGGCTCAATTAGAGAAGAAACGGACAAGACCACGACTCTACTAGAACTATCTTGAAGAAAATCTCACAGACCATGGAGACGGCGTCGCAAACCATATGCGACGGCGTCACATCACTCAAGAGACAGCGTCATGGATTTCTAGACGGCGTCAGAACGTAGCCGACTTAAAGAAACCCTAGAAGATTCTACGGGGCGACGGCGTCAGGATCATAACGCGACGCTGATAACATCAAATATTTAATACTTTTTAGTGTCAAATTACCCCCTATATTACCTGCAAATGTTTCACTAATATCATTTTATAGTTTTCAGATGAAATACAGGAAAATGACAAGAAACAAAGGAAAAAGGACTTAAAGTGCAAATATTCGAAGTTGTTATGGCGTAACACCATAAATGGTTACATTGTAACATAAATTAAGCAAGTACGAAGATCAAGGCCGACTTTACGGCGTAACACGATATCTAGTTACGCCGTAACCATGTATATGGAAGGAAATCTTACCAAAGATAGAGTTACGGTGTAACACACCTTATGGTTACTCCGTAACCATGAAGATCGACATATATGGAAAGAAGATCACGAGCTATGGAAACTATTTGAAGATTACGGCGTAACACGATAACTGGTTACGCCGTAACAGGTGCTTAATTATGGAATGCCGTGTATAAAGATTACGACGTAACACCTTTATTGGTTACACCGTAACAGGTTCGAAACCTATAAATAAAGGCCTCATTCCGCTATTCCGATGTCACTTCCTCCACAGCCAATTGGAGAGGCGACAAAGGCTTCCAACCTTCGAAGAATTCCACCTGGAGTCCAAGGGAGATCACAATTTACTTACTTTTTGTATTTAATCGTTCAAATACGAATACTGTAAGAATTATGAGCTTTTAATCTATGATTACTTCTGTTTCTTGTTGTGTTTCCGTTACCATGGGTGGCTAAGCACTTAAAGTGTTGGCCTAGTTATGTAGTTACTATTGTTATTATGTTTGTTTCCTGTTAGATTATGGTTTCGTTAGATATTCCTTGACTGTTATGTAACCCTGGGTTTTGGTAGTATTACGGGTGGTTTGGATATTGCTTGTCCCATTATTAGACTACCAAATCAATATGGGATCAATCGGGTACTAGGGAGGATTTGATACTCTGTCCCTGGTGTAGAAACTAACCGGTCTTCGCCTTTATCACTTAGTATACTTAAAAAGCACAGGAACTCTTTCAGAGGGGGTTAATAATCTGTATAGGTTATTAGATAAGTTTTGGGAATAGTTGGGATTAATCACTGCAATCTGGATAACCTACCTCCTATACGATTTGGACTGATTCGGAATCGCATGGAGTATAGGATAGACTAAATATACCTATTCAAGTCTATCGACCTTAGAAACCACTAATGAAACCATAGTTTAACATTGCACATGAAAACGTATTCATCACAATAGTAATGAAGTAACTGGGTTAGCGCGTTTTCTCTCTTAATATCTCCAACTCTTTCAATTTCAGTATTTTATTTATTTGCATTTTTAATTCATTTTAAATCAAAACCTATTTTCAAAACGTGACATTTCAAGTTAAAACTAATTGCAACTTAGCTCTTGGGACGACCTCGGATTTACCATTCTGTACTACCCACGATCGGGTTCTCTGCCACTTAGTGCGTTGTCAGGTAGATCGAGTTTTATAAATTTAAAACTTGTGTAAAAATATATTTAAAAATAAATACGCATCAAGTTTTTTGCGCCGCTGTCGGGGAGCTAAAAATTAGTAGTAATTTGAAATTTTGTAGTTATTTTAGTTTATGTCTTTTCTCACCACAATGTATTCTCCTGAAAACATCATGGATGAGATCAACATTGATGATCTCACTATTGAACAATATTTCAAACTTACACAAGAAAACCATGCACCTAGTGTAGGTATTAAGGTCGATGATATGACCATTGCAGAATACCTGGAATATGAAGAAACAATAAAAACCCATGATTACGATGGTTATCTAACACACTCGACCAAAGCCGGTGTCTCTACCAGACATAGGGACCATTTAAGTCCACGTTATAAAAACCCTGATCCGCCATTAGATGCAAAAACTGATCCTTACTTTCAGGCATCACTATCCCTTATTCACCCAAAATCACTAAAACCCATACCAAACACACAAGGGAGAATGAAGTCATCAAAGAACGAGAACAGAGTGATGAGGGTTTAGGTGACTGGTTTGAAGAGGAGTTAGAAAAATGCTGGAAGATTCAACAAGAATAGGACAAAAGATATTTAAATCCTAGGAGGCAAGCCCAGGATGATGCCCTAAGGAATTGAGAAGCTCAGATCGATTAACTTAGAAGACAAGAACATGAAGTTAGTGAATGCAAGATGGTTCACACACCAAAGAATGAGACGCATCAGAAAGAAACCATCCAAATTGAAAGAATATCAAGCCTACATGAGAAACCAAACCCAGGGAGTTCTACTATCCCTTGCTCAGTTGATATATTTAACATAAATGTCATAGCAGACTTAGGAGCCAGCATCAATATTATGTCTAAATCTGTCTTTGAAGAATTAAGTTTGGATGAACCAAAAAGTGTCAACATGATAGTAGAAATGGCTGATAAAACTAGATGTGTTCCCCAGGGGATAATAGAAAACGTCCTGGTAAAGATTGATAAGTTTTCTTTCACCTTTGACTTTGTAATCATAGATACAAAGGAATCAAACAATAAAACTATCATTCTTGGTCGACCTTTTCTAGCAACCATTCATACTGAAATTGATGTTTCCACCGGAGAAGTCTGGCTAGGGATTAAGGAAGACAAGATAAAAATCAAAATGAATAAACAAGATTGTAATTTCACTACATCTGTTAGTGAAACCCTCTCAAATAAACACCTTAACGAGGGACCAACATCGCAAGAGATCCAGGCGGATATTTACGACACTGATCTGCATGAATCCTGTATTCAGGACAATCAATTACAGGATGAACTAAGTTATAGAGCCTATAATACAAACAGTAAAACCCATTGGTGTAAACCTGTTCGCCAAAAACATGAAAGAGGATACACGTTCTGGGCATCATATGACCCTTACCACGAAATATGTGATGGAGGAGGAATCTCAGATAAAAAATTGAAGCATTATTGGAAAAGCACAAACGATGATGATCGCGTAGACTTAGAATGGGAAGGATTAAGCTGTACAAATTGGGTAAGGGCAAGGTACGGTAAGGTAAACGATATAACAAAAGAAATGATCCTTCAAAAATTCTGGGAGAATAAGCTTGGAGGACAAACAAGAGAAAAGACTATAACGGAAGAACATGAGGACCCTGAGAAATGTAGGGAGACCAAGACAAGAGCAATAATCGGGGCAATGGTTAACAAGTTACCTGAAGAATGGTTTTCAGGGGTTAGCAAAGATAAGGATGACTTGGAAGGAATCATTGACTACCTAGAACCTACGTTGTACGATGGATTCATTGACCATATTGATGAAACATACAAGCAAAGGAGGAACAAGTGACTAGGAATGCCCTATACAGAACCCCCACCAATTGTAAAAGAAGAAGCTAAGATAACAAGATATAACCTGGGGGCTACAGAGGTCTTCAAAAAAACTAAAATCTTAAACATAAAAGGGTTTCCCAGGATAGCACCCAACATCGCCGATATAAAGGCAGAAATAATAAATGATAGAAATAGTTCAGAAGATCTTTCCAATATAAAAAGGAGACATTGGTGTAAACCAATTTGCCAGTGGAAAAAAGACATGTGTACCAAGTGGGGTTCATGTAACCCTTATTTCGACGAATGTGATGGAGGAGACAACCCTAGGGAAAACAAAAAGTATTGGAAAAGTAGTAACGATGATAAGCGAACAAGTTTATAATGGGAAGACTTAAGTTTTGACAACTGGGTAAGAGTGGCCTTTGGAAAGGTATGTAAAATGACTAAGGAAAGAATACACAAAGATTATTGGAGAAATAAGGAGCAGGAAAAATTAGAAAATGAAGAGACGTAGAGTGGGCATGAGTCTAACTTAAAGACTCGTTAATAAACAAAAGTGATTGTCGAGAGACAACCCGACTTTTAAGTCTATTTTTGCATATTAGTTGGCTTGCATGTTTTTCACTTTGTTTTGCAGGATCCAACAGCTAGGAGGCATTTATCGAGACTGGCTCGACTCATAATCATGTGGTAACTCTACTGAATTTGCAGCAGTTACGGCGTAACAAATTAAGTTTACGCCGTAACCAATTCAGTCTCGACATAATCCATTTCATGGTTACGTCGTAACACTTTAAAAAAAACTTAAATTCATACCACTTGATTACGACGTAACCACCGGGGTTACATCGTAACCTCCTTTAAAAACCTCAAAATTTAAGTTTTAAACATGTCTAAACCTTGTATACGTAAATAAACTTTGTGGGTATGTTCTCTGGAAGCCCTTACGAGACTAAACTCGTCCACTTGGGCTGCCAAGTGGTTTAAAAAGCTTGTTGCATATGCTAAATGCAACCGTGATTCCTATTAAAATGAGTTAGGTTTGTATTTCATGTACACTTCATAATTCTTGTAGAACAATTTTATGCTTTAGTTTGTTTTTGTGATCACAGGGGATAAAGAGCTTGCTCGAAGACGGAGATAATCTAAAGATTTTCGCCAAATTTCAGAGCTCGAAGCAATGCTCAAGGAGTTTCTTGTCCTAATTCTACTCTTTTTTTAGTTAATTTCCTTAATGTACAATAGGGACATTGTACAATTCAAGTAGGGGGTGGGAGTAGAATTAATACTTGACGTATGTTTTACCTTCGATTTTTTAGTTTTCTTTGAAAATTATGCCAATTTTAAAATTTTTGACATGTTTTTCTTTAATAACTAGAATTAATCTTTGCCGAATGCACATTACCCTTTATTATTACTTGGTGAGATATAAGCCTAATATTCCGTTTCCATTATATTATACAAAAATCCACCAAAATATTGAGTGCGCCGGTAGTATTGTAGACTTTAGAACTTGTCATGTACATCATTTCGAGACCTAATTGATTAGCAGCAATAGATAGTTCAAGAAGGCAACACTTAGGAAATCACCCAAATAGCCTATATATGTGTGTGTTTATCGACTTGATACACTGACTTGTCGACCTCCCATAATAAACCCTTTTGTTGCACTCATTATTTAGTGCAAGATACCCCTAGATCACCCTTGTTTAGCCAATCTATATTTTTACCCCATTATATATGAGTCGTTTTACCATTTCACCTTAGCCTACCTTGTAGTCTGTAAATATCCATGTGTTGAAATTACTGGCTACCTAAGTCCATGGTTCAGGAAAATAAAGTTTGAAGATTGGCACTATTACTGATGACATATTATTAATCATATGAAGACCCCCCGGTTCTATCACTTTCGATACTGTTTATCTCAAGTGGGGGGATGTATTATTGTGTACAGGAGAAATGTAAAAAAAAGTGGTGCAACTATAAGCCACTTTAGTGTATAGCTCCTGATGTTGGTTACGTGTTATAAAACCAACAAATATAGAGGTGGTGCAACTATAAGCCACCTAGTGTTTTGGAGGATGGTGCAACTATAAGCCATCTGATGTGTGAAAAATGGGTTAGCACGCTCCGCAACATCTCATTATTAGCTAACCCATCGTGACAATATGATCAGATTTTCGCACCGAATGACTTGGACTATGGATGGACAGTAACTGGTAATGGATACCTTAGACTTTTACTTGACTATTCGTTTTGTGCTTTTACATTAACAACAATTAAATGTGTATCCCATGTCTATCCTAACCCCTTATCACCCTTTTAAACCATATTATTTAGACCCTAATTCTAACTGGTACAGATTTGTGTACTTTCCAAGCTTATGATAGAATACATGCTATGACTGTGCAATTGAGCGATCGCCCCGAAAATGAAACACTTAGACTAGTGGAGAGTTGAGTGGCTTTTTATCCCCTTTTTCGTGAGATGTTCGGCTTTGATGTTTTCTAGCATAAGTGTTTTATAGATTCATTTCTTAGAGTTATATCTAAGAAATCTTTTTATGAAATGTTCTAACAGGTTCTACTTGAGGGCAAGCAGAAGTCAAGTGGGGGGGGGGGGGGTATTTGATAACATAAATATTTAATACTTTTTAGTGTCAAATTACCCCCTATATTACCTACAAATGTTTCACTAATACCCGAAACGAGATATTTTCTATCATTTTGTAGTTTTCAGGTGAAATGCAGGAAAATGACAAGAAACAAGGGAAAAGGACTTAAAGTGAAAATATTCGAAGTTGTTACGGCGTAACACCATAAATGGTTACACCGTAACATAAATTAAGCAAGTACGAAGATCAAGGCCGACTTTACGGCGTAACACGATATCTAGTTACGCCGTAACTATGTATATGGAAGGAAATCTTACCAAAGATAGAGTTACGGCGTAACACACCTTATGGTTACGCCGTAACCATGAAGATCCACGTATATGAAAAGAAGATCACGAGCTATGGAAACTATTTGAAGATTACGGCGTAACACCATAACTGGTTACGCCGTAACAGGTGCTTAATTATGGAATGTCGTGTATAAAGATTACGGCGTAACACCCTTATTGGTTACGCCGTAACAGGTTCGAAACCTGTAAATAGAGGCCTCATTCAGCTATTTTGATACCACTTCCTCCACAGCCAATTGGAGAGGCGACAAAGGCTTCCAACCTTCAAAGAATTCCACTTGGAGTCCAAGAGAGATCACACTTTACTTACTTTTTGTATTTAATCGTTCAAATACGAATACTGTAAGAATTATGAGCTTTCAATCTATGATTACTTCTATTTCTTGCTGTGTTTCCGTTACCATGAGCGGCTAAGCACTTAAAGTGATGGCCTAGTTATGTAGTTACTATTGTTATGATGTTTGTTTCCTGTTAGATTATGGTTTCGTTAGATATTCCTTGACTATTATGTAATCCTGGGTTTTGATAGTATTGTGGGTGGTTTAGATCTTGCTTGTCCCATTATTAGACTACCAAATCAATATAGGATCAATCGGGTACTAGGGAGGATTTGATACTCCGTTCCTGGTGTAGGAACTAACCGGTCTTCGCCCTTATCACTTAATATACTTAAAAAGCACAAGACCTCTTTCAAAGGGGGTTAATAATCTGTATAGGTTATTAGATAAGTTTTGGGAATAGTTGGGATTAATCACTGCAACTTGGATAACCTACCTCCTATACGATTTGGACTGATTCGGAATCGCAGGGAGTATAAGATAGACTAAATATACCTATTCAAGTCTATCGACCTTAGAAACCACTAATGAAACCATAGTTTAACATTGCACAGGAAAATGTATTCATCACAATAGTAATGAAGTAACTGGGTTAGCGCGTTTTCTCTCTTGATATCTCCAACTCTTTCAATTTTAGTATTTTATTTATTTGCATATTTAATTCATTTTAAATCAAAACCTATTTTCAAAACGTGACATTTCAAGTTAAAACTAATTGCAACTTAGCTCTTGGGACGACCTCGGATTTACCATTCTGTACTACCCACGATCGGGTTCTCTGCCCGTTAGTGCGTTGTCAGACAGATCAAGTTTTATAAATTTAAAACTTGTGTAAAAATATATTTAATAATAAATACGCATCAGACGCCGTCGCGCCTATTTTCCTATATATACAAATCCGTTTTTAGGGTTTTAAGTGTGTAACTTTTGAGAGACGAACCCTAGTTTTAGAAGACGATTTTAGCAGCCTTTGGGCTCGTTTTTAGAGTGTCAAAACCCTCTTGTAACAGCCTCAACTACATGATTTAATCAAGTGAAGTTCATTTATCCCTTATCACTTAATATGTCTATGTGTTTTGTGATAGATTCTTGTTCTTTTTCTTTATTTATCATGCAAGGATAGATCTATTAGTATTTATTTATGATTGCATGAAATTTAGTTTGTAGATCCTTTTAATGTTGTTTCTTATGATGGATGTGCGCGTTAGGCTTTAGAAAACTAGCCATAAGATATTAAATTGGCATAGACGTCTAGGAAAACGCGAGTGTGTAGAAAGGATACCATCGGTAACAGTGTTCATTTACCTTCCCCTATTATGGTTGATCTCTCTTAAGGTGTTTAATTGCATGTACATACTCTTATGGGGCCTGTAATAATTCTTCTTTCTACCTTATTGTTGCGTTGCCTTAACGTAATATTACATAGACGGCGTGTTCGTGTAATTCGTTCATGACTTAGGAAATACTTACACATATCATCACAAGGGTGACAAAGCAACAAGATTAGGAGAAGCAAACTAAGGAGTAGTGCATGATTAAGTAAATACGTTCGTTTACTATATAGTTATCACCAGTAGTTTAAATTTATTATTAGTTTAATAAGTTAAAAACCAACCAACCTCTCAATCAATGATATTTACCTGCTTTTATAAAAATATAAAAATACAAAAAGAATCTTCTCTCAACCCCGTAGACCTTTGTTATATTTTGTTCAAGCCTTCCCAACCTATTCCCCTAGAGAACGATAACAACCCATGAGTCTTGCCTATACTACACTACAACGATTAGGTACACTATCTAGGGAGTTGTAAAACTTCGTATTGAAGTCCTACGACGACCGCACATCAAGTTTTTGGCGCCGCTGCGTGGGGAATAGTTAGGTTTTGAATTTTGTTTAACTTAGGTCTACTCGCTTGATTCCTATCAAGTGAGATTTTATTTTCAGTAATTAGATTTCTTTTAGTCTATCTTTTTTTCGTACCCTTTGTTTGTAATCCATTTTCGTTGACCTCCATGGGAGACGAAAATCCTATCTGTACTCTTGGAGATTACTCCAAACCTAGCCACAAGGGCTATCGAAACACCATTGAGCTCCCCGAAGGGAACAATGTGGTGCCTCTGCGATCCGACACCATCGGTTGGTGCAAAACGGATGCTCATTCCACGGACTTCGGTTTAAGGATCCAAACCAACATCTTAAGGATTTCCTAAAACTAGTGGACTCACTTGACCTTGATGTTGCAAATAGGGAAAGAACGCGTCTGCGTTTATTTCAATTTTCCCTTCGCGATCAAGGTAGCAATTGGCTTGAGCATCTTTCAGCAGGATCCATCTCCACATGGGAGGATCTTACCACTCGTTTCCTTACTCAATTCTTTCCACCAGGAAGGAGTGTAAAACTCCGTAATGACATCCTGATGTTCCAACAACATCTAGGAGAGTCTTTTTCTGAAGCATGGACTCGTTTCAAGGACTTACTCCAAAAAGTCCATCATCATGGCATCGATCTTTGGCTCTAAGTCCAAATCTTTTATGACCATGTCAATCCTGCCACAAGACGAACCATCGATCAATCGGCCTGTGGTAAGCTTCGTGACAGAAACGCCGAATAATCTTGGGCGCTATTAGAGGACCTAGCCCTCTCTGACAACGAAAGTTGGAACGGCCCAAAAGACTTCGCTAAACCGGTCAAGGCAATCGCCTCAAGATGTCCCGAGTACATCCGACCGTTGTCTCATTGAGCTCAAAAATCAAGTCCAACGCTTGATCGAAGCTCATCTTGCTCCTAAGAAACCTGTTCAAGTGAACAAAATCTCTTCTTCATGCGAGATCTGTAGTGGTCCCCACGACGCCATGGAAAATCCCGAGCAAGCTTTTGTTGATTATGTGTTCTCGCGTACCGACGAAGCTGGAGGCAAGTGGTTCACTTTCAAACCCGAGCAAAACAATCTTGGTGACACCTACAATCCGTCATAGAAAAGTCACCCAAACCTTAGGTGGAGACAACCCTAAAATTCTAAAAATAATTTTTCAAACCCACCTAATCGGTTTCAGCCTAACGGTAACGAACCGCTCCTTCAACAATAATCCTTAAAGTTTTAACAATCAATCAAATCTCGAAGGATTGGTGTCCAACTTCATGGCATCTCAGGACGCTAGATTGTCTAAGTTTGAAGCCAATTTCAAATAATAACAAGGCAAGATGACCAACAAAATTGACACAGTTTTGAAAGCCATCACTGATCGAATAATAGGAGTACTCCCGAGTGACACGGTTAAGAACCCGAAACTGAATGTTAACCCCACCTGTCTAGTTTTGTCCGCTCGTTCTTACCTAATAGAAGACCCCCAATGCTCAACACGTATCCACAGTTCGATCAATGCCATCACAATATGTCCCAAGCAACCAAACAAATCCCGTGATGACAAGTCAGATAAAGAAGAGGAAGAGATGGCCAACCCAAAAACATTAACACCACCCTACCCTCACCACTTGATCCATCGATCTCATTCATCACAGAGAAAGTTTGTAAACTCAATTCGTTCCTTGAGTCCTCCGGCTTGGTTCCCCGATCATCTGACATAAAGTTTGTTTGCACTAAGGAAGATGATAGAGATGTAATGTTTATTGAAATAATTAAGAAGTATGATGATTCTCATGAAGAAGAACTTGAAGTGGAGGTTAATGCAATGACAGAAGGATTAGGAGTAGAGTACTTTGATACATCTCCAACTAGGAGCGAATTAGCATACCATAAGTACCTAATGAGTGGCCCCATTCTATCCTTGTTTTTAAGGGACCCCATCATTGTAGAAGGATATCTGTCAAACCTGAAAATACCATGCAACATTGGACATGTGCATGTGAAAAAAGCCTACATAGATCTTAACTCCCCTGAACATCATCACCCGGATGATGTATAATTGGATCAGGAGAAGAAAACTTGAACCTAGGGAAGATCCAAATAGAGGGGTAAGCAATTTCATAGGAAGGATTAAGGGGATGCACGTTTTTGTAGGAAACTTCACTTATGTCGTAGACTTTATGATTGTTGAGGATATTAGTTCAATCATAGACCCTAGATTATCACATGTAGTTTTAGGGAAGCCCTTTATTGAAATATCCAATATGACTCATGACCTCTCACTAGGAGTGGAGAAGTTCACTAACGGAATCAATGAGATTGCCTATAATATGCCATATAAGATAGAGCAATACGACTCGCTATCGGACCTAGAAAAGAGCATACGAAGTCGGTCTACCTTAGGAACGAGGAAGACAAGAGAAGGGGAGTGGAGTACGTGATGAACAAAATATTAGGGCTTTATAAAGAATGTCTAGAACTTGGACCAGAATATTTGACTAGAGTTGCAGATGAAGAAGGAGTCACGTAAGGACGTGTGACTCCAAGTCTAGCTACAAGACTCATAAATAAAGAAAAGCGCTTTTTGGGAGGCAACCTAATATTTATTTTCTCGCATTTAGGAGTGTCTTGTGTTTAATTCATTATTGTTTATTCCTATGTGTTTGAATCATTTGTAATCATGCTTTGCTTTGTTGTTAACCTCGTCTCATTAACAATCAAATGTATATTGCATCAAATAAGTGTAGGGGAAAATATCCGATTTATAAAAACCAATTCAAACATAGTATCATCATGACCCAAAGTATGGAATTTCGTATATAACTCAGAGAAATTGATTATCCCCTTAAACTGTATAGAGAGTCAGTTGGCACCACACCAAACAGATCGATAACCTATCGCTCCGTTGGTGATAAGCCCCCCACTCGCCCTATCGCGCTAAGTCATGCTACTAATCCACATCCAATACCTACCCGCGCGTGAGAGATACTGCAGCACCCACACGCTCCCCCACCCCACCCCCCCCCCTGCCTCATCCCGTGTTACGCTTTCACATACAAGGACATAACTAATGCGTAGGCTTTGCAAGTAGCCAGGAAAATTCTTCAAGAAAAATGATAGATCACATCAAATAGTTAATACATTTAATTTCAAATATCCTTGTGAAAATGTTTATAAATTAGGTTATAAATTGTCGGAGAACACGTTTATTTATATGTTTATATTTAGTTTTCAGGGACCAAGTGAGCATTTTAGCAAAAGACGTGGGATTTGGACATGAAATGCACTCAAGTGAAGAGTTCAAGGCTTGTTATGACGCAACATCCCCGAAGGATTACGCCGTAACATATTTTAATGAACGTATTGAGTCATCACAGCTTATACGGGCGTAGTTTAAAACATCTCATACTTTACGCCGTAATATTCAAAATTCATAGAAGATGATTTATTCGAGTCAGCGTTACGGCGCAACATAGGCGACAAGGTTACGCCGTAACATCATTTTATCCTAGAAGATTGGAAGCCTACGTAGCAAAGTTACGGCGTAACATCTCATAATGGTTACGCCATAACAGTTTTAAAATATAAATTAGAGCCCTCATCCGGCTCATTCATACTCATTCACTTCCATAACTCACAACACAGTCTCCAGGGGTGAACCAAGCCCTCAAGATCCAAAGCATTCCATCAAAAGTCTAAGGGAGAAGTCACTTTACTTAATTCTTATATTTAATCATTCATAACATTCACTGTAAGAACAATGATGATTCAATCCATGTATACTTTCATTCATTCTTGCATTACTATTACCACGAGCGGCTAGGCACTCTTAGTGCTGGCCTAACCATATATTTGCTATTGTTATGATTATTGTTTCTTGTTTAATTATGGTTCTGTTGGATATCCTTGTAGCCTTTCATTAATCCTTGTGTTTTGGTAGTATAGAGGGTGGCTTAGATCTTGTTAATCCTGATATTAGACTTACCATGTTGAACCTGGGATTAGCGGGGTACTAGGGTAGCTTGACACCTATCCCTAGTGTAGGAATTGACCAAATTACCGCCTTTGCCATATTAAATACTTAAAAAGCACAGGAACTCTTTCAGAGGGGGTTAATAATCGGTTTAGATTATAGATTGGTCTTAAGGATAGTTGGGGATTAACCACTACAAACTTGGATGCCCTGCTCGTGTGATCGTAGGGGAATGTGGGATCGCAGAGTAAGTATAGGACATACCTCAAATGCCAATTCGGGTCTGTCGATATTAGAACCACTAATGGAACTTATAATTGAACATTGCACAGGAAAATGTAATCATAGCATTAGTAATGAAATGGTTAGGTTAGCACGCTTTTCTCCCTGAATTCTTCTATCACTTTACTTTATTGCATTTACTTTCCTGTAGTTATTAAAATCAACTTTAAAAACATTTTCAAACGTGACATAATCAAATTAGAACTAGTAAACCTTAGCTCTTGGGACGACCTCGGATTTACCAATCTACTGCACTATAAACGACCGGGTTCTCTGCCCGTTAGTGCGTGTATTGGTAGACGAGTTTTATAAATTTAAAACTTGGCATATATTTATATAAAACAAATTACGCATCAAGTTTTTGGCGCCGCTGCCGGGGAGCTAAAATTAGTTATAGTTTGATTTTTTTGTAACCACTAACATCTGTTAATTCTTTAGGAAATATGATGAGTGAAGTAGACATTGAGAATCTCACCATTGAGCAATACCTAATATTGACTCAAGAGAACCAAGCACAGGGCATGGTTAAAAATGAATATGGAGGGATGATCAAAAAAGACATCGAGGATATGACTATTGCTGAATACATAGAGTATGAGGCAGAGATGAAAAGGCAACCATGGAAAAATGCTCGATTTTATTATCCAACAAATAGGGATACCAATTCTCTTAGCTATGATAGGAGTAGGGTTTTGGGATATGAACATCACTCTGACGATTTAAACATCAATGCCTATTTACCACCATTGCTCCCTTGCTTCAAACCTGTTCAACCACCTACCGAAAATATGTATGAACCCCTAGAAGAAAACACTAATGTCGTATCAGAAGACGAATCAGAAACAGTTAAACAAGAGATGGGTAATGACACAGATGATGACAAACCATTTATGCCTAACCCTCAACATGAATATAAAGATGTGGATGAGTGGCTGAATGCGGAGATGGAAAAACGCATGTATGGGCAAGATAAAGAGAATGAGGAATACGCCTTAATTGACATTCTCAAGTCACTGGTTGGCGAATGCAAGTCAGTTTACACCAATAAGAACATTCGAGTAGAAGCACCTTCTTGTGGAACTAACAAAGTCCATGGAGTATCCTATGTTGCATAAGATGAAGAAGGGGACATTTTAGGAGCCTTACCATGCCAGCTACCTCCTAAAGAGTTGAATCCAAGGAGCTTTACTCTTCCTTGCACCATTGGTAATCTTAATTTATATGCTATGGCAGATTTAGGAGCTAGTGTTAATGTAATGTCTAAATCGATATTTGAACATCTGAAACTAGCTAGCCTTAAGGAAACCAGCATAGTAGTTAAAATGGCTTATATGACAAAAAGGACCCATTAGGAATAGTAGAAAACATCCTGGTAAAAATCAATAAGTTTCTATTCCCTTCTGATTTCGTGATTATTGACATGCCAAGAGAACCTAATGAAATAGTGATTCTGGGTAGGCCATTTTTAGCAACCATACATGCGCAGATTGATGTTTTCAAAAAATAAATCTCATTAGGGATAGGGGAAGATAGAATAAGGTCTGATATGGATAGAGGCGGGAGTCACCCTAAGATTCCTGTTGAAAAAATTTACATGGCAAGCTATGTTCACGAAGAAGAATACTTTAACCCACTTGAAATCAAAAATGATGTATTTTCCTATGAATCCCCTGAATGTTTGCTATTTGAGCAACATACCCAATCTTGTGACAATGAAAGCATAGACACACTTGGTTTATCTCAGGAACTTAAAGGTAGTCATAAGAATGAGGAGCGAGGCCCTAGCTTAGAGAAAATAGTATCAAGATGGCATGTGTGTAAACCTGTTCGTGTATTTTATGATGAAGAAGGTGGAAAGGATTGCGGAATGTGGCCTACGTGTAATCTTGATTTGATCTTTTATAGTAGATATGACGCTATTTATGGGAAAGGAGAGAATGGAATGCTCGAACAATAGATGTGTTTTTGAGATCATGAGAGACAAAGTGTTGGAGGTAATAGGATAGTATTTGCTAACTTCCTTAAGGTGATATATGGAAATAAGGTTATTGAAGATACAACTCGTGAAAGGCGATACTATGAATGGGTGGCACAGAATAGTGAACTTAATGATAATGGTATCGCACAGGAAGCAACAGTAGATAATAACCCATGTAAGTATCACCATGAATACCCTCACTCATACTTTCCTCAGGAAAGCTTACCAAAACCGAAAGATACCATATTTGATAAAAGGCATTCAAACATAAAAACCTACTTCCCGAACTTCCCACAAACACAAGTTAGAAAACCACAGCCTAGGGACTATTCATTCAAAGAGTGGTTAAAAATAAAGTTGGGACATACAAATGTCAGTAAGCTTATCGGGAATGAAGTATTTAATGAATGGTTAAAAGATAGTTTTGATGTTGAAATTGACTATGGGAAACCACTTGACGACCCGTATTCAAGAAGGTTTGATGAATACAAGGAAAAGTTTGATAGTGAGATTGAACAGTTGGCAATTGAATATGATTTGAGGGTAGGTATGAAAAAGTATGCCCTGGATGATATATGGGAGAAATGTGATAGGTTTCAGGATACTGCATGCCATTGGCACGATGAAGGGTTTGAGGAAGACGAACAATGGGAAAGTGGCATAGAGAAGACATGCTACACACCACCTTTTGTCAAGAGTGAAAATTTTGAAGTCAAACGATACTCTTTCAAAAATGAAAAGAGTTTCGTACGTATTACTAAATAGTTAGATGATGCCTAGCCTTTAGGAAGAGTTAACGGTTCTAGATTCATGGCAATGATTAGGAAAGAGATGGATGAAGAAGGGAGAACTACTAGGAAAACGTAGAGTTAGTTTGAGTCTAACTTAAAGACTCGTTAATAAACAAAAGTGCTTGTCAGGAGACAACCCGTCTTTAATTAATGAAATGCATTTACGATCTCGAATTTTAGTTGGTTTTTTTAGTTTCTCTCCTATTTTGCAGGTTCTATAAGGAAGAGGAATTCGAGGTCTCCTTGACTCGTTTTCGTGTGGTAACAAGGTTCTGTCTTGCATTAGTTACGCCCTAAAGTCTTGCATTAGTTACACCATAACCTTCTTATTTAAATTTCTAAAATTTTAAAACCACATTTTTACGGCGTAAACAATCCCATGGTTATGCCGTAAAACCTTTTTTGAAAACTAAAATAAGTTTGAAACCTTTTCAAAATCGTGTATAAGTAAATGAACTTTTTGGGTATGTTCTCTGGAAACCCTCACGAGACTTCACTCGTCCACTTGGGCCACCAAGTGGTTTAAAAGGCTTGTTGCATATGCTAAATGCAACCGTGATTCCTACGAAAGTGAGTTAGGGATTAGTGTATATGTATCAGTAAACGTTTTATGCTTGCTGTGTCTGGTGATTTCAGGGGAAACAAGTTTGCTCTATAGACGTGTTGCAAGATTTCATCTCTTGCAGTTATCATTCGAAGAAGAGAGCAACGCTCAGGGGAGTCTTTTGTTTTAATTCTACTCTTATTTCATAATTTCATTCCTTAAATGTACAATAGGGACATTGTACAAACCAAGTGGGGGGATGGGAGTAGAATTACCACTTGACCTATATTTGCCTTCGATTTTCTAGTTTTCTTTGAAAAATGGTGCCAATTTTAAAAATTTTGACATGTTTTTCTTACTGAACTAGAATTAATCTTTGCCGAGCACACTATTATCTTGTATTTAAATTGGTGAGGTTAAGCCTATTCATCCATTTTCATCTATTATACATAAATCCACCAAATATATGAGCGTGCCGGTAGTATTGTAGACTTTAGAACTTGGCCTGTACATCTTGTCAAGACCTAATTAGTTAGTTGGAATAGACGGTTCAAGAAGGCAACGTCTTAGGGAATCACCTAAAAAAGCCTATATGTGTATGTGTTTATCGACTTGTCACATTGACTTTGGTAGACCTCCCGTGGTAAAATCCCGTTGTTGCACTCAATATTTGTGCAGCTACCTTAGTTAGCCTTGTTAAGCACAATCCCTGTTTAAATCCATATATGTTTCGTTACACTCATTATTAGTGCAAGATAGCTGTGGCTACTTAAGTCATTGGTTTCAGGGGAAGAAATGGGTTCGTAATTATTTTTTGCATTCATGGAGAACCAATCAGTAATGAATATAGAAAGACACCCCCTATTCATTCACCTTCTATATTGTTCATCTCAATGTGGGGGGGGGGTGACGTATGTATTATATCAACAGCTGCATGGGCAAATAATAAAAGATTTATAAAACTTCCTGTAGCATTTTTATATTAATTGATGTGCAAATATAAGCTTCAATGTGCTAAAAAGTAAAGATGGTGCAACTATAAGCCATCTTAATGATTGTGAAGAATGGAGCTAGTAGCCCATTATTGAAGATCAAATTTTGAACTAGTCTCTTGGACTTTTGGATAGACAGTAGTAGTTTTGATTAACCCCCCACACTTAGGATTACTTTAGACTTTTTGTATTGTCGTTTTTATTTAACAACAAGTATAGTGTAACATGTCTGTGACTTATCCTACCCTATATCGTTCTACATCCTGACCATTGGTTTTGCTTGAATGAGGGATTTGATTGCAATCATGTATGTCTATTCCATCGTTATGGATGTGTATATGTTATTTTGTCACCCTTGTTGGTGTAACGCTTTTGGGAAAGGACTGCAGGATGATTCGCCTTTAAACCTGTTTGTCACCCATGTTGCCTTTGAGACTGTTTAGACCTTAATTCTAGTTGGTGGAGACTTGTGTACATTCCAAGCTTATGATAGAATACATACTATGACTGTGCAATTGAGTGATCACCCCGAAATGAAACACTTAGATTAGTAATTAGAGTTGAGTGTTTTCGATCCCCTTTTTATGAGGTGTTCGACTCTGATATTTTCTAGCATAAGTAACTTATAAATTCATTTCTCCAAGTTAAATTGGGGAAATCTTTTTATAATTATTCTAAACGGGTCTACTTGAGGGCAAGTATAAGTCAAGTAGGGGGGGTTATTTGATAACATCAAATAGTTAATACATTTTAATATCAAATTCCTTATGAAAATGCTTATAAATATGTTATAAATGTCTAAAAACGTTACTTAATTGTTTATATTTAGTTTTCAGGGACCAAGTGAGCATTTAAGCAAAAGACGTGGGATTTGGACATGAAATGCACTAAAGTGAAGAGTTCAAGGCTTGTTATGGCGCAACATCCCCGAAGGATTACGCCGTAACATATTTTAAAGAAGAAATGAGTCATCACAGCTTTTACGGTGTAAAGCCTCTCCTACTTTACGCCGTAACATTCAAAATTCAAAGAAGATGATTTATCTGAGTCAGTGTTACAGTGTAATATAGGCAACAAGGTTACGCCATAACATCATTTTAGCCTAGAAGATTGGAAGCCTACGCAGCAAGGTTATGGTGTAACGTCTCATAAGGGTTACGCCGTGACAGTTTCAAAATATATAAATAAAGCCCTCATCCGGCTCATTCATACTCACTCACTTCCATAACTCACAACACAGTCTCTAGGGGTGAACCAACCCCTTAAGATCCGAAGCATTCCATCAGAAGTCCAAGGGAGAAGTCACTTTACTTAATTCTTATATTTAATCATTCATAACATTCACGGTAAGAACAATGATGATTCAATCCATTTCTACTTTCATTAATTCTTGCATTACTATAACCATGAGCGGCTAAGCACTCTTAGTGCTGGCCTAACCATGTATTTGCTATTGTTATGATTATTGTTTCCTATTCAATTATGGTTCTGTGGATATCCTTGTAGCCTTTCATTGATCCCTGGGTTTTGGTAGTATAGAGGGTGGCTTAGATCTTGTTAATCCTGTTATTAGACTTACCCGATTGAACCTGGGATTAGCGGGGTACTAGGGTAGCTTGGCACCTATCCCTAGTGTAGGAATTTACCACATTACCGCCTTTACCACAGTAAATACTTAAAAAGTACAGAAACTCTTTCAGAGGGGGTTAATAATCTGTATAGATTATAGATTTGGTCTTAAGGATAGTTAGGGATTAACCACTACAAACTTGGATGCCCTGCCCGTGTGATCGTAGTGGAATTTGGGATCGCAGAGAATTATAGGACAAACCTCAAATGCCAATTTGGGTCTGTCAATTTTAGAACCACTAATGGAACTTATAATTGAACATTTCACAAGAACATGAAATCATAGCAATAGGCCAATAGTAACGAAATGGTTAGGTTAACACGCTTTTCTCCCTGAATTCTTCTATCACTTTACTTTATTGCATTTACTTTTCTGTAGTTATTAAAATCAACTTTAAAAACATTTTCAAACGTGACATAATCAAATTAGAACTAGTAAACCTTAGCTTTTGGGACGACCTTAGGTTTACCAATCTACTGCACTATAAACGATCGGGTTCTCTGCCCGTTAGTGCGTGTATCGGTAGACGAGTTTTATAAATTTAAAACTTGACATATATTTATTTAAAACAATTTACGTATCAAAAAATGAATGTGAAATTTTTAGAGAACGTGGAGACGGCGTCAGGATTTTATCCTGACGGCGTCGCACCTTCAGATCTGTGAAAATTTGAATTTCATCCTATCTTTACTTCTTTTATAGAGTCAACCCTAAAAGCTTCGTTGTATATATCATTATCCCACTAATTTTACGCCAAGTGTAGTTGTATTTGTCTTTGATCTACAGGTTATATTTGATGAGAAGAAGCTTGAAAGTTCTTAGGAAGTTTTCAGATGACGACTCTTGGAGGACGATTTAACCAGTTATCGCATGTTTCTTCTCTATTATTGAGCAAACCAGGGAGTACTAGTTTCGTTTACTTGTGTTTTTTCCCTTTATTCGTTTTACGGGTACTTTTAAGAACATTGAGGACAATGTTCATCTTAAGTATAGGGGGAAAATAATCCTTAGAAACTATTCCTTCAATTGTCATTTGCTTTATCTTTAAAATGATGAGTAATAACATAGCATAGACGGTAATTTTAACCAAAATTAAAAAAAAATTGACACATAGCGACGAAAACCGAGTATTATTAGCATCTCATGGATAGGAATTTGTATGACTAGCACAAAAACCCTCAAAATTCCACCCCAAAATGTGAGGTTCGCCTTTAGATCTATAGGAATTCGGGTATCCATTTTTGATACCCAAGATAATTTTACCTTTAGCTTTCTCGAGTTAAGGAGTGAGCAATCATGTGTATCTATTCCATCATTATGGATGTGTATATGTGGTTTCGTCGCCTTTTCTGGAGCATTGGTATCAGTTTAAAATTATATGAGTGTACCGGTAGTATATTAAATTCTAGAACTTGTTTTTGTGATGCATCCTGAGACCCCATAGTGAGAATTAGGATTTGATAAATGATAAGAGGCCCTAGGAATAACCCATGTTTTAAACCTGTAATTGTTATGATGGTCACCTCGATCATATAACTATCCCACACCCTTTCCATGCACTCATTTTTAGTGTAGGATACCCCTAGTACACCCCTCCGAGCCTATCCTTTTCACGGTTCTCGTAATTTTCTAATTAATCCTGAGTATTAATGAAGATCATTGTCACCCTACAACCAATCGTTACACCCAAATCGCCTTAGCCTACCTTGTATGTACTCGTTTTTAGTACATTATTGTTATAACCCAAGTTAATTATGTGAGTACACGTTTGCTAAGTCCTTATCCTTGTAAATATAGTTTGGGACGATTGGGATTCATGGTAGTATTTATTTTTGCGAAAGAATAGGGAAGAAAAGTTAAATCATTACCCCCATATTCGTTCGATAGTATCCATGTTATGTTGATCCGCCTCAATTCGGCTCATTAGTTAGATTGTAATTATGAGTAAGCAAAAACTCAAGTGTAGGTGTGTGTTTATAAACCCCAAGTGATGTATTATGTTTATTCAAAAAAATAGAAAAGAAAAAGAAAAAAGATTGATGTATAGCTGTGTAGAGTTTGTATATCTTTGTCCAATTCTTTGGCTTAGCAACCTAATCAACGTGTACTCTTATAAGTAATTTACTAACCACTTCACTACAAATTCACCCAAAAAGTCAACCCAAATTTATCCCACCCGTTTCCGTTTCCATTAATGTTATCTTACACCTACACATCACAACCCTTTAAAAATACCTCTTTGATAGTGATTTCTAGTACTTGCGCCTAGCGGTGAAGGTTTGATCCTTTACCAAGCCTGTGATATTTTACAAGCTATGACAGGTAATGAGTGGTAATTTTCTGTTTACCATATCGTTATAATTCATTATACACCTAAGAGAAAGAGAGAATCCAAACACTTATGTGAGGTGCTAGTATATGTTTTCCATGCTTTTAATTACGAGGTCTAGAAGGTTGTGTTGTAAACTGCTTTTAAAGAGTAGGTTAAATACCCTCAATATTGCTATTGTCTAGGTAGAAAAGCCTATTTGCTTGAGGACAAGCAAATCCCAAGTGTAGGGGTATTTGACGAGGTGTCACTTTATATACTTTTTCGGGGTCATTTAACCCCCTAAATCATGCAAATATGCCCGGATTATGTGCTTAATCATTTGTTTTCATGTTTTTAGCACTTGGATAGCTTTTGAAGGAAATACACGTGACTTGGGCTTAATTGGAGAAGAAACGGACAAGACCACGACTCTACACTAACTATCTTGAAGAAAATCTCACAGACCATGGAGACAGCGTCGCAAACCATACGCGACGACATCACATCACTCAAGAGATGGTGTCATGGATTTCTATACGACGTCAGAACGTAGCCGACTTAAAGAAACCCTAGAAGATTCTACGAGGCGACGGCGTCAGGATCATAACGCGACGTCGTCGCGCCTATTTTCCTATATATACAAATCCGTTTTTAGGGTTTTAAGTGTGTAACTTTTGGGAGATGAACCCTAGTTTTAGAAGACAATTTTAGCAGCCTTTGGGCTTGTTTTTAGGGTGTTAAAACCCTCTTGTAACAGCCTCAACTGCATGATTTAATCAAGTGAAGTTCATTTATCCCTTATCACTTAATATGTCTATGTGTTTTGTGATAGATTTTTGTTCTTCTTCTTTATTTACCATGCAAGGATAGATCTATTAGTATTTACTTATGATTTCTTGAAATTTAGTTTGTAGATCCTTTTAATGTTGCTTCTTGTAATGGATGTGCGCGTTAGGCTTTAGAAAACTAGCCATAAGATATTAAATTGGCATAGACGTCTAGGGAAACGCGAGTGTGTAGAAAGGATACCATCGGTAACAGTCTTCATACTACCTTACCCTTATTATGGTTGATCCCTCTCAAGGTGTTTTAATTGCATGTAATATACTCTTATGGGCCTTGTAATAGTCTTCATACTACCTTACTTGTGCGTTGCCTTAATGGAATATTACATAGAGGGCGGGTTCGTGTAATTCGTTCATGACTTAGGAAATACTTACACAGATCATCATAAGGGTGACAAAGTAACAGGATTAGGAGAAGCAAACTAAGGAGTAGTACATGATTAAGTAAATACGTTCGTTTACTATATAGTTATCACCAGTAGTTTAGATTTATTATTAGTTTAATTAGTTAAAAACCAACCAACCTCTCAATCAATGATATTTACCTGCTTTTATAAAAATATAAAAATACAAAAAGAATCTTCTCTCAACCCCGTAGACCTTTGTTAGATTTTGTTCGAGCCTTCCCAACCTATTCCTCTAGAGAACGATAACAACCCCGAGTCTTGCCTATACTACACTACAATGATTAGGTACACTGCCTAGGGAGTTGTAAGACTTCGTGTTGAAGTCCTACGATGACCGCACATCAGCATGCTAGACTGGGCTATGTCCACTTTAAGAGGATGCAAGATATGTCTAAGGATGGGTTAATCCCACCTTTTGACATGGACACTGAAAAGTGTAAAACTTGCATGCTTGCCAAAATAACTAAGAAACCATTTCAAAATGTAAAACGTAAAACTGAAGTTTTGGAGCTGTTCTATAGTGACCTATGTGATTTGTATGCTACTCCCTCATTATGGAATAAGAAATACTTTGTGACATTTATTAATGATGCTTCTAGGTTTTGCTATGTTTATTTATTACATACTAAGGATGAAGCATTAGATAAATTTAAAGTATTCAAAATTGAAGTTGAATTGCAACAAGGGTCCCTGATCAAAAGATTCAAGACTGATAGGGGATGTGAGTACATGGATATTTTATACTTTTAGTCTGTTGGTATTATCTATGAAACAACTGCTCCCTATACCCTTCAACAAAATGGTATATCTAAAAGGAAAAATATAGTACTGAAAGAAATGATTAATTCCATGTTGTCTTACTCAAGACTGAGTCAAGGATTCTAGGGTGAAGCTATGTTAACAACTTGATATTTATTAAATAGGGTTCCAAATAAAAGTAACATGATAACCCCTTATGAACTCTGGACTAAAAAGAAACCAAACCTGAACTATCTCAGGGTTTAGGATTGTAGGGTAGTTGTTAGACGCCCTGATCTAAAGCTGAAAACTTTGAGTGAAAGAGGCATTGAATGCATCTTTGTTGGATATGCTGAGCATTCTAATGCTTTTAGGTTCTATGTTATTAAACCTAATGAATCAGTTTCAATTAACTCAATAATTAAATCAATGGATGATATCTTTGATGAGAATAGGTTTTCATGAGTCCTTAGACCAAGTCAGAGGTCCCTGATAAGTGAAACTGAATAAATTGGTGGTTTAGTGGTCCCTAAAAAGGTTACTGAAGAGGTTGTGGTTAAACAACCTGAACCTGAGCTTAGAAAAAGCAAAAGGAATAGGATTCCAAATAAATTTGGACCTGAATTTCAATTATACTTAATTGAAGAAATAAGGAATGAGGTCTCTGACCAACACTCCTATTCCTTTAATGTTGAGGATGACCCCAAGCTATTTGATGAAGCAACAGAAGTCTCAGGATGTTGCTTTCTGAAAAGAAGCAATTAATGATGAGATGGAGTTCATCATGGGTAACAACACTTGGGTGTTGGCTGATCTACCTCCAGGTTGCAAACCTCTTGGTTGCAAATGGATCTTTAAAATAAAACTAAAGGTAGATGGAACTATTAAAAAGTTCAAGGCAAGACTGGTCATTAAGGGCTTTAGTTAAAAGTTAGGGATAAACTACTTTGATACTTATGCTCTAGTGGCACATATGAGTACCATAAGACTACTGATTACTTTAGCATCAATTCACAATCTGATTATTCATCAAATGGATGTGAAGACAACATTCTTAAATGGTGAGTTGGATAAGGAGGTTTATATGAACCAACCTTAGGGCTTCATCATGTCTGGCAATGAAGACAAGGTGTGTAAACTGATTAAGACTTTATATGGACTGAAGCAGACACCTAAGCAATGGCATCAAAACTTTGATGAAGTGGTTTTGTCTAATGGTTATTTACTTAGCCAAGTTGACAAATGTGTATATAACAAATTTGATGAATCTGGTAAAGGATTTATCATTTGTCTATATGTTGATGATATGCTGATCTTTGGCACTGACTAAGTTCATGTTAACCTAACAAAGGAATTCTTGTCATCAAGGTTATCCATGAAGGACATGAGAGAGGCTGATGTTATCTTTGGTATAAGGATTAAACATGAAAGTAATGGAATAGCAATTTCTTAGTCTCATTATATTAAGTAGGTACTGAAGAAATTCAATTACTTTGATTGTACTCCAGTGAGTACTCCTATGGATACAAGTGAGAAGCTGATGCCCAATAATGGCCAGGCTGTATCTCAACTTGAGTATTTCAGGGTGATTGGCTGCCTGATGTATGCCATGATCTGTACTAGGCCTAATATTGCTTTTGCAGTGGGTAAACTAAGTAGGTACACTAGTAATCCTAGTACTCGTCACTGGCAAGAAATTCAGAGGGTACTAAAGTATTTGAAGAAAACTATAGATTATAGTTTGACATATACTGGCTATCCTTCAGTCTTAGAAGGATACACTGATGCAAGCTGGATCATCAATACTGAAGACAATTCGTCTACCAGTGGTTGGGTATTCTTGCTTGGTAGAGGTGTAATTTCTTGGGCATCCAATAAGCAAACTTGCATCACCAGCTCAACAATGGAATATGATTTTGTGGCTTTAGCAACTGCTGGTAAGGAAGCTGAATGGTTGAGAAACCTTATCCTTGAGATTCCATTGTGGTCTAAACCTATAGCATATATTTCTATCCGTTGTGACAGTGCCACTACATTAGCAAAGGCTTATAGCCAAATGTACAATGGGAAGTCTAGACACTTAGGTGTCAGACATAGCATGATTCGTGAGCTTATCACGAATGAGGTGGTATCTATAGAGTTTGTGAGATCTCAATGAAACTTAGCTGATCACTTGACGAAAGGATTGGCTAGAGACTTAGTTTTAAAGTCTGCTGAAAGGGATGGGTTTAAAGTCCAACTTAGTCACTGAATGCTAGGACACCCAACTCCCTCATAGGGAAACTTGAGAGCTGAGTTCAATGTGGAAATCTGAACATTCAGTGAACTGAAGCATATGTTTTACAATCATCCTAAGAATGTACTTGGAACCTGCTGAAAAGGAGGATGGAGTATTTACTTTGTAGTGGTTAATCTCTTTGAAAAAGTGCTTGAGAGGAGCATGAATAAAGAGGAACCACCTATATGAATGTTGAGGTTTTGCTGCTTTATGGAGATTTGGACTTTTTGCTCTTACAACATTTATGAATTGGATATGAACACATGGCTTGTATAGTGTCAGGAGCGTTTAAGTGTTTGAAAACTTGTGTGTATTTTATCTTAAAGTATTCAAATGGGTTGAAAGGTTCAATTCTTAGAACACCATGATTCTCGAATATTTGAATGTACTAAGATGGAAATTCAATCCTCAGGATATTTTCATTTATGCACATGTTTTGTTTTCTGTTTAATTTTCATGCAAAAGGAATTGTACTAAATTGGAGAGGATTGTTGGAAATTAAGTGCAATTGTGGGAATTGAGTCATACTTGGAAATGAGTTTTGAGGTACGGAGTGTACACCCATTAAGTCACTGATTCTCTCTGACTCTTTTAGTGGTTAGCTTAATGACTATTAAATATGTAGTTTCAACATTAAATGTTTGTAAACACCTTGATGTATTGAATGGGTGGTTCAACATTAACTTAATAACTATGATTATTGTCATGTAACCACTATGCATTCATAGAGGAGGTTATGATATTAATTAGTTGATTATGCCTAATTCAAGAACATAAACACTTAAAGGCGAAAGGGTTCTAGAATTATGCCTAATTCAAGAACATAACATTTGGTCTTATCCCAAAGAGATATTCATGATACCCAGGCATTAGAGTCGAATAGTTTCCGTAGAACTATAGAGGGGGGTGAATACGGTTTTCTTGACTTCCTTGAAGTTTATAAAACTTCAAGTCTTAAAAGAGCAGAGTGGTGTATTAATCTACTTTGCAAGGTGAATAATAATTAGATAGAGAGAAGAAGAGACACCACGATATATACTGGTTTGGAAGGGGGGTTTAGTCCTTTCGTACATCCAGTTGCGAATCCACGACACCGATACTATTCCTAGTATAATCCTTATGGTGGAATATAAACCGTATTATAAATTAACTCTACCGACTTTCAACAAAACTCGGTGCTCACACAGAAGAGTTACTACCTACAGTATTTTGCCCTCGGAATCCACCCCTTAGAACCCGTGATTCGACTTAACCAATGATGAGGTGTAATTTTATACACTTTTTTGGGGTCATTTTACCCTTATAATCATGCAAAAATGTCTTAAATATGCGCTTAATCGTTTCTTTTTTCATTTTTAGCATTTGGAAGACATTTGGAGGAAATACACATGATTTCGACTCAATTTGGGAAAAATACGGACGTGGTAGCTAACGGGTGTGAAGATTGATGAAAGATTCAAGACCAGACTCTGGAGACGCCATCTGAAAATCCCAAACCACGTCTTGACTCAAGTGGGACGCCGTCTAAATAATATAGACAACGCCTGAATCAGCCGTCAAGTATGAAGACCCAAAGACCCCTAGCTTGATGATGGCGTCTGAAAAATAGCGACGCCGTCGCGCCCTGAATTCTATTATACAAACTCAATTTTACGTTTTTCATTTACACTTTTGATAGAGGAATTAGGGTTTAGTTTGTGGGAGAACGAGTTGTACCAGACTTTAGGAGTATTTTAGGGTTTCCCAACCCTTCTATACTATCCCTAATTGCTTGATTCATTATAGTGAAGTTCTTCTATCTCTTATCTTTCAATATGTCTTATTGTTTGATATATGATTGTGCTTCTTCTATCTTGAACATGCTTGGCTAGATCTTTTAAGTGTTTGCTTATTATTGTATGTGAATTGGTATGTAGATCTTAAATTTGTTGCTTCTTGTTGATGTGTGTGCATGTTTAGTCCCTTATCGTAAGATCTTAGGAGACATGATTGCGTAGAAAGAATTCCACAGGTAATAGTCTTCATACTACCTTACCCGTGTGTGGATGATCCCTTTTAGGTATTAATGCAAACGCGTTTATCTAGACTAGGGGCCTTGTAATAGTCGTCATACTACCTTACTTGTGCGTTGCTCTAGTTAGTTATTTCGTAGACGGCGTTTTCGTGTAATTCGCCATGCATTAGAATAATACCTACATATACATCATAAGTGTGACAAGGCAATAGAGTTAAGAGAAGCTACCAAGGATCATACATGATTAAGTAAACATTATTCTCTCATCATACGAATTCCCCTAATCCAAATTTGTTTAATTTAGTTTTAATTATTAGTTTAAAACAAACCACCTTCAAACCTGAGATTTAAATTGCTTTCATAAAATATAAAAACACAAAAATAATCTTCTCTCAACCTCTAGTTCTTAGCTACATTCAGTTAGATCCTTTACTGACGCCTATTCCCCTAGAGAACGATATCAACCCCCGAACCTTGCCTTTACTACACTACAACAGTTAGGTACACTGCCTAGGGAGTTGTAAAACTTCGTGTAGAAGTCCTACGACAACCGCATCAAGTTTTTGGCGCCGTTTCCAGGGAATAGCAACTATTTTAGGTTCTGATTTTATTTAGCTTAGATCTACTTACTTGGATCCTTTTGAGTAAGACTTTAATTTCCGCATATTAGCTTTCTTGTAGTCTATCTTTTCTTCGTGTCTTTGTTCGTAAAATTGTTTTCAAAACAGCCTTCTCAAATGGATAACACCAACCCACCACCCGAGGTTCCACCCTCGTTCTTAATCGAAAAAGTTCTTAAAGTCAACTAAATCTTAGAATCATTGAGCCTAAAACCCCAATCATCTTATTCTAGAGTTGTTTGTAAGAAAGAAATTGTGATGTAATGCTCATCGAACTCATTATGGATAACGAACACCCTAGTGATGATGAGTTAAACAAGGATGACGATGTAGGAGAAGAGGAATTTGAGGGAAATCACTTTGATGAATTCCCAACTTGTAGTGAGCTTGCATACCACAAGTACTTGATGCATGACCCGTATTTGTCCGAAATTGTAAGAGATCCCACCATCAAAAGAGGAAACCCATCAAATCTTAAGATACCTTGCAACATAGGACACGTGCACATTGAAAGGGCCTACATTGACTTAGATTCTCCTTTGAACATCATGAGTAGAAGTTGCTATAATTGGATAATGACTGCCCGCCTTGCACCTAGGAAGAACCCTAGTGGACTTAACAACTTCACAGGTAGAGCTAAAGGAGTGCATATCTTCGTAGGGAACTTTACCTATGTCTCGGATTTCATGATTGTTGAAGACATTAGTTCGGTTATTGATCCTAGGATATCACATGTTGTTTTGGGAAAACCCTTTGTTGAGCTATCTGGCATGACTTATGATTCATCGTTAGGAATAGTGAGACTCATAAATGGAAATGAGGAGATTGCCTATAAGATGCCCTATAAGATAGAAGAGTATGTATCACTTTCAAATGATGAAAAAGAGAATATGAAATCAGTTTATCTTAGGAATGATGAGGATAAAAAGAAAGGAGTCGAGTATGTCATGAGTAAGATACTAGGGTTCTACAAAGAATGCCTAGAGTTAGGAACCACATATCGAACCGTCCAAGATGAAAGTAGTAGTGGGACTAGTGAAAACCATGGAGGAGTTACGTAAGGAATAGGAATCCGAGTCTAGCTAAAAGACTATCTAATAAACAAAAGCGCTTATTGGGAGGCAACCCAATCTTTTAAATTCCGCATTTTAGGAGTGTCATGTGTTTTAATTCTTTATTTGTTTATTATTATTGTTTGAAAATGATTGTAATCATGCTTTGCTATGTTTTTAACTTTGTCTTAATCTCATTCAAAGGTATTTTACAAAGATAAGTGTAGGGGAAAAATCCAGTTTATAAGAACCAAATTTTCAAACAATTCAAGATAAATAATTTAGATTAATTCGCGTCTTGTGTGATCGAGTCATATATTTGTGTTAATAATTTTCGTGGTTTTGCAGTAAAATTTTTGTAGGAAATAATTAATGGATATGCGTGCAAAAAATTTTGAACGAGAAAAAAAGTAATTCTCTACAGTAAGTGGTGATGGCGTCTGCATTTTTCAGACGGCGTCCCCACTCCAGTACAGGAAAATTTTGATTTTTGTTTTTAAATCTTTTGTATAATTTCCGGAATTTGTACATTGCTTAAAAGATCTGCAGTAAACCACGATTAACTTTAACACATTCATCCTATCTTTTAAATAATAAGTCTGTTGTTGAGTCAAAACGTAAAGTTATATAGTTGTATGTTTATTATTCTCGCCGATCTTACGCTAGGTATGTTTGCACCTTGTCTTTGATTTGCAGGTTATATTTGATAAGGAGAAGCCCGTGAGTTGTTAGGAGTTTCATAAGGACAATTCTTGGATGAAGATTTAGCCGGGATCATTATTTCTTCTCCAAATTTGAGCATAACCAGGGGAGTATTAGTTTCTTTTGCTCTCTTTTCTTTTCCCTTTATTCGTTTACGGGTACTTTGTAGAACATTAGGGACAATGTTCAAAATAAGTGTAGGGGGAAATAAAAGCCTTAGAAACTATTCCACCATTTGTCTTCGCTTGAACTTAAAATAATAAGTTATCTATTGAAACATAAATCATAAAGGGAAATTTTGACCCAAATTTAAAATTTTCATCACATAACCGGTGAAACTAAGTAGCTAGAGCATCTCATTGATAGGGGATTATACGACTAGCACAAAAACCCTTCCACTCAAATGAATTCACCCCCAAAATTATGAGGTTTACGCCCCTAGATCTTTAGGAATTCGGGTATCCACCATTGATGCCCAAGATAGTTTATATCTCTAAGCTTTCTCGAGTTAAGGTTCGAGTGCAGTCATATGTGTATATTCTGTCGTTACGGATGTGTACGTATGGTCTTTGTCACCTTTTTTGGAGCTCGAAGCATTGATATTAAATTATATGAGTATACTGGTAGTATATAACTTCTAGAACTTGCTTTAGTGATGCATCCCGAGACTGTGTAGTGAGTAAGAATATTTGCTAAATGATAAGAGGCACTAGGATTAACCCATGTTTAAAACCTGTAATTGTTATTTTAGTCACCCCGACTATATAACTATCCCACACCTTTGTTCGCGCTAACTTTTAGTGCAAGATTCCTATAGTGAAACCTCAACCATACCAATTGTGCCACCCAAAACCTTAGCCTACCCTACATGTACTCACTTTTAGTACATCGTTGTGTTACACCCTTAGTTAATTATTGGAGTACATGGTTGTTAAGTCCTTATCCTTGTATATATTGTTTAGGACGATTGGGATTCATTGTAGTATTTATTTCGCGGAAGAATGGGGAGAAAAAGTTAAGTCAAGACCCTCATATTTATGCTGAGTAGTCTACATGTTATTTTGATCCAACCAATTCGGGTCATTAGATTAGTTTGCTTATCGAGTCTGTAAAAATTCAAGTGTAGGGGTGATCTATAAACCCCATTGATGTATTATATGTTGCAAATGGTAGGGCAAAAATGTACGAAAAAAATAGAAAAAAAAATTAGAAAAAAATGTACGGGCTACCATTTGCGTTTACCAGTTTTATTAGTTAGTTTATTTATTCATGTTCAATATAGAGTCAAAAGCAAAAGAAAGAGTTTGATGTATAGTTTTGTAGAGTTGTATATCTTGTCCAAGTCTTCGACTAGCAACCATGCCAACGTGTATTCCCATATGATAGTTGACTAACCACTTCACTCAAATCCACCCAAATGTCACTCTCCCAAATGCCATCCATTTCCGTTTGCATGTATCTCACATAATTACCCATCACAACCCTTTAAAGTCCCCTTTGATGGTAACTATTAGTACTTACGCTAGCGGTGGAGGTTTGATCCTTTATCAAGCCTATGGTAACTTATATGCTATGACTAGGTAATGAGTGTTAAATTTTTGATTTCTATATTGTTATAATTCATTATACTCCAAGAGAGAGAGAGAGAGAGAGAGAGAGAATCCAGACACTTATTGTGAGGTGCTAGTATATTTTTCCCGTGCTTCTAGTTATGAGGTCTAATTGGTTGTGCCATGAAGCCTTTAAAGAGTAAGTTGAATGCCCCCGATATGTACCTTGTTAAGGTAGAAAAGCTTATTTGCTTAAGGCAAGCAAATCCCAAGTGTAGGGGTATGTGATGAGGTGTAATTTTATACACTTTTTAGGTCATTTTACCCTTATAATCATGCACAAATGTCTTAAATATGTGCTTAATCATTTTTTTTTGCATTTTTAGCATTTGGAAGACATTTGGAGGAAATACACATGATTTGGACTCAATTTGGGAAGAATATGGACATGGTAGCTAACGGGTGTGAAGATTGATGAAGATTCAAGACCAGACTCTGGAGATGCCGTCTGAAAATCCCAAACCACGTCTTGACTCAAGTGGGACGCCGTCTAAATAATAGAGACAGCGCCTGAATCAGCCGTCAAGTATGAAGACCCAAAGAACCCCTAGCTTGATGACGGCGTCTGAAAAATAGCGACGCCGTCACGCCCTGAATTCTATATATACAAACTCAATTTTATGTTTTTCATATACACTTTTGATAGAGGAGTTAGGGTTTAGTTCGTGGGAGAACGAGTTGTACCAAACTTTGGGAGTATTTAGGGTTTCCCAACCCTTCTATACTATCCCCAATTGCTTGATTCATCATAGTGAAGTTCTTCTATCTCTTATCTTTCAATATGTCTTATTGTTTGATATATGATTGTGCTTCTTCTATCTTGAACATGCTTGGCTAGATCTTTTAAGTGTTTGCTTATGATTGTATGTGAATTAGTATGTAGATCTTAACTTTGTTGCTTCTTGTTGATGTGTGTGCATGTTTAGTCCCTTATCATAAGATCTTAGGAGACATGATTGCGTAGAAAGGATTCCACCGGTATCAGTCTTCATACTACCTTACCTGTGTGTGGATGATCCCCTTTAGGTATTAATACAAACGCGTTTATCTAGACTAGGGGCCTTGTAATAGTCGTCATACTACCTTACTTGTGCGTTGCTCTAGTTAGTTATTTTGTAGACGGCGTTTTCGTGTAATTCGGCATGCATTAGAATAATACCTACATATACATCACAAGTGTGACAAGGCAATAGAGTTAAGAGAAGCTACCAAGGATCATACATGATTAAGTAAACACTATTCTCTCATCATACGAATTCCCCTAATCCAAATTAGTTTAATTTAGTTTTAATTATTAGTTTAAAACAAACCACCTTCAAACCCGAGATTTAAATTGCTTTCATAAAATATAAAAACACAAAAATAATCTTCTCTCAACCTCTAGTTCTTAGCTACATTCAATTAGAACCTTTACTGTCGCCTATTCCTCTAGAGAACGATAACAACTCCCGAGCCTTGCCTTTACTACACTACAACGGTTAGGTACACTGCCTAGGGAGTTGTAAAACTTCGTGTAGTAGTCCTACGACGACCGCATCAACCAATAACTCTAAAGGCCTTCCCATTGGAAGCTTATCAAACCCTAACTAGATCCTCAATGATCTAGGATTGATCTAACGGATACAAGACTTCCCTTACAACTCGATTGTATAAATAAAAGATAGTTTAACCAAGTCCTAAACTAACCTAGAGACTCGATTCTAATAGAAAGGGTATGAGAAAGAAGACCCTCGACAAAACACACAAGTATGGATTAGGTACTTGTGTGTCTCTCTTGCGGAGATGTGTGTTCTTCAATTGATGATAGAGGAGAAGATTAAGAACACTTGATGATTATACTTAGAGGATTAGAGAAGAGAAAATAGAGGAAAGAATATTTAGAAGAGGTGAGGAATACAAAGGCCAAGAGGGGGTATTTATAGGCCAAAGATTCAAATTGTTAAAAAAACAATTCGAGTCTGACGCGTGGCCAGCACGCCAGATTCCCGAAGTTGTTTTTCTTTGGGACTTTGGCGTTTTAAATACCCGTTCTTGTTAAACTCCCAATTGTACTTCACGCTATGACCTTTCAATCATTCTTATGCTCAAGGTCAACCAAGTCAAATAGCCATTTAATAAAATGTTTGTGAAGTATTAAAAGTGTTTTGCTTATTCGATAAAGTGAAGATAGAAA
This sequence comes from Tanacetum coccineum, assembly GCA_026074375.1. Taxonomy (NCBI): domain Eukaryota; kingdom Viridiplantae; phylum Streptophyta; class Magnoliopsida; order Asterales; family Asteraceae; genus Tanacetum; species Tanacetum coccineum. The sequence goes on along the minus strand of BQNB010017662.1, from coordinate 196 downwards.
AGACTTATCGAAAGGGGCATTTTGGGTATTCCTCAAATGTGTAACTAGCCTAGTTGGGATCCAACTAAAGATATAAAGGGCTAGTTAGAAACCAAGGGAATATTCTTGGAATATTCTTCACTTGGTGAGAAATGGGGAAAGGATTTGAAATTTGAATTTCAAATCTATTAACACACATGTTGGATAAGAGATGATG
>BQNB010017661.1:7626-69568 GCA_026074375.1 Tanacetum coccineum | reverse complement strand
CTATTCAAAGCAAGACACGTTACCTAGCAAGATTACGGCATAACCACACGTAAGGTTTACTTCGTAACCTTATTATTATGAAAGGATGAGACATCTGAGTCAGCATTATGGCATAACGTGGACACTTGATTACGCTGTAACATCCTTTAAGCCTACAAGATGGAAAGTGCACATCAGTAGTTTACGGCGTAAACCTCTAAAAGGTTACGCCATAACATATTCGAAATCTATAAATAGAGGCCTTATTCCGCCACTTTATCATCAACCATTCTACTACAGATCTAAGGGGTGATCAAGGCCTCCATAGCTCGAAGAATTCCACAAGATGTCCAAGGGATATCACACTTAATTTACTTTTGTATTCAATCGTTCATAAACAACTTCTGTAAGAATTATTAGTTTTCCATCCATGATTATCTTTATTAATTCTTTCTGTGTTGTTCTATGAGTGGCTAAGCACTTCAGGTGCTGGCCTAGTCATGAATTTACTATCGATATAATGTTTGTTTCCTGTTAGATCGTGGTTTTGTTGGATATCCTTTTGACTATCATGTACCACTGGGTTTTGGTAGTATTGCAGGTGGTTTAGATCATGTTAATTCTGTTATTAGATGACAACTTGAACATGGGATTAGCAGGGTATTATGGAAGGATGATCATTCTAACCCGGAACTAACCTTGTTATCGCCTCTATCACCTAATATACTTAAAAAGTATAGGAACTCTTTCAGAGAGGGTTAATAATCTTCATAGGTTATTATACTAGTTCTGGGGATAGTTGGGATTAATCACTATGACCTGGTTACCCTAACTTCGTGAGTTTCGAGGGATTTAGGATCGCAGGAATTCTAGGACAAACTAAAGATATCTATTCAGGTCTGTCGACTTTAGAAACCACTAATGAAACCATGGTGTAACATTGTACAAGAAAACATAGTTGTAATGGTAGTAATGAAATGGCTAGGCTAGCATGCCTTTCTCCCTGATTACTTCTATTACTTTTACTTTTTGCAATTTACTTTCCTGTTATTTTCATAAATCAACTTCAAACCATTCTCAAAATGTGACACTTTCAAATTAAAACTAATAATACTTAGCTCTTGGGACGACCTCAGATTTACCATCTCTACACTACTCACGATCAGGTTCTCTGCCCGTTAGTGCGTTTGTGAGGTGAATCAAGTTTTATAAATTTAAAACTTGAATAAAATATATTTTAAAATAAAATACGTATCAATATTGCTATCAATTTTATCATCACCAATTGTGTTGTTAATATTTTTAGGTTGCTTTGGATACTTTTGCTCTTGTTTATCTTTAGCAAATAATGGATTTACATAACTGGTGGATGGTGTTTGTACCTCACTGAGAAATGTAGAATCATAGCTTGGCCCTGCATCAGAATCAAAGTTTGCTGGTTGAATTCTTGCCATCAAGCATATATTCGCACTTAATTCCTTAATTTCTTCCATCCGAGAAGCATCAGCAAAAAGAAAATTATTATGTTCATCGGTAAGAATTACTCTTGCTTCATCCTGTTTTGCTAGCAACATCTGTACTTTGAAGTACTTTGAATCCCGAACTCTTAGCTTTGGACAAATACGAGCATAATGACATTTCTCACTGCAGTTATAGCATTGAACATTTACAGTCAACGTTCCTGAAGAGTCTTTCGAAGCGTTCTCTGTATGTTTCATCTCATTTAAACATGGTACCCTCATTGAATTCCTCTTAAACATATGAACGCCTTGTATTTCTGCCATCGTTACCAAAATTCCTGCTTTGAATATGTACTCTTTCAGCTTGAACAATTGCTTGATTTCTGGTGTTAGAAGAAGTACGAAGACAATTATTTGTTGGGTTAGAGAAAAGTTGAGTGATTGCGCGAGCAAGTAAAATCATTGCAGAAGTGAGTGGATCTTCGGAAGTGTTTTTTACTGTATCCCCTTGATAATCATTGTCATAATCAACCACTGAAGACAGATGTGTGACATAGTAAGGTGAGGTAGTTCTAGAAGAGGAACCCGTATGTGCCACCAACGCAAGAGGATCATGTGATTTTTCCAACTTCTTTGCTCTAGATGCATTTACCAGTTTCTCAAATTGTTGAAGGTAATTAAATAAATCATCATAGTATCCTCTATCAATATTTTTGCAAGACGAACTTGAGTGACATACTTCAGCTATTCAGGTTGTAAACAATTTAGGAACTTTGAGTTTAACAGTGACTTTTGGAAATATGATGCCATTTCTTTCTAGATCATTCATTAGCTGAGCAAACGATTTATGATGACACGAATGCTTTCATGGTTCGTAACGATGATCGAACTCATTATTGATGCTGTTTCCCTATCAACTTGGTTTTACATGTCCTCGCTTTATACATTCAACTCTTGCACATGCTTGTGCAATTGTGCAAGCATCACCGAGTTTATATATGTCATCTGGGATAGAGATTAAAATTAAATTCATTGCTTCAATCTCAGCTTATCAATGTTTCAAATTATCTCCTCTTAGATCCTCTTCTTTTTGCATCCTTGGATCTTTAGTTTCAGAATGAGTGAATTCTTTAAACTCATATGGACCTTCATCAATTTCCTTGTTAAGCCACTTTTTATTTTCTCTCTTTCGATTGAGGTACCTTCTAAAACGACTTGCCCATGGTATATAACTACCTCTTTCAAGCATCGAAGGTCTAGTCTCAGAACCGGCATCAGCAAGATATTGTTGATGTGTATTAGACGTCGACATATCTTGTGACTCAAAGATTAGATCTTTGTAGATGAAAAAGAGTTCTTATTTGTGATTTTCCAGAAACTTCAATACTTGTCGAGTTTGGCATGTCTCACAAATTTGATGTCCAAATTCAGAAGTGAGAAACGTGTCTAAAATACTTAATTTCGGTAACACTGTTCTCGAACAACACTAATCTCGGACAACACTAATCTCGGTAAACTAAGATTTGGAATATTTATCGGATAACACTAAACTCGGACAACTTACAAATTCGATATCTATACTTTTTTTAAAAACCTTTCAATCAAAATTCGATATAACTATCACGATAAAACCGTAATAATATCAATTTCGATGAAAGTTAATCCGTGTAAGATGTTATCAGAAAATGAATATCACAATCTCGATGAAACCGAAAATGTAATTTTCACACTTTGAATTCAAAAAGGAACACAATTTTGATAAAACCAAAAAGGATGACCACTTTACAATTCACAAATCCGTATTAGAATGTCAAAATGATCTTTTTTTCGGTTGTCACGATTTCGATAAAAACAAAATTGTGACAAAAACGTGATATGATATCAAATTTGACTTTCCTACCACAATTTTCGATAAAATCGAAAACTTGTGTATCTATTACAACGTTTATGCTTAATTCCGAGAATGATACGTGTTCCTAATACACAATTTTCAATTAAACCGAAAATATGTGTAACAGCTCAATCTCGGTAACAACTTCCAAAAATGATAAAAAGCACCTGAAATACGTTTTTTGATAAAACCAAAAACATGTATAGCTATTACAACTCAATCTAACAACAATAGGACTTCCGAGAATGCTAAAACTTCGATACACTTTTTTGTAGAAACCGACGACCTTGTCAAATTTGTATGTAACGCAAGAGAGGATACCGAAATTACTCAAACTAGCTAAAATACTCACGTCTTATCCATAATTGCTGTCGAAAATGAGTAGAATCGTGTAGTAGATCGTCAAAAATACTCAAAATGCTCAAATCACCACTCGAAACATCGACTATCATGATTGCACTCACGTAACCTCCGAATACAATCTCGATCACAAACTAGATCATTCTTAATCTCTAATGGCGTATGATACCACTTGTTTGGTCTCATTTTATCTTGAATCATTCGATTTAGGAAGGTTTAGAATAAAGAGAATTAAGAGAGGAAGACAATACTTTCACAATTTTCCAAATTTTATAAAAAAGAGTAATGGGAGGGAAAGTGAGTTTGTTACAAGCCGTAACCACCTAATATGCTATTTTTTCACTTTTAGCATATTTCTCCTTATTACAAACTACTTTTTACTTTGTAAAATAAAGACTAAACACTAATAATAAATAAAACCACTTAAAGTATCATAATCGACAATTTTATGATCCTAACATAACCTTTATCAAGAGCTTTTAGACTAGTAATAATAATATTAAATCTAGCAAAAGCATTATCTATATATTCGTCTTTTGGAATGACGAATTGGTCATATTGTTGTATAAGAAGATCGATCTTGTTGTCTTTGACTTGACTATTACCTTCATGAGTGATTAACAAAGTTTTCCAAATTTCTTTTGTCGTGTTACACATAAAAATTCTTTCGTATTCTTTTCTTGGCAAAGCATTATAAATCACCATCTTAGATTCATTATTTTAGCATGTTTCCTTTTGATCTCATCACCTTGTTTTTCAAAAGGAACAATTTCATTATTTTTAGTTTTAGGATTATTTTGAAAAGGTGGATAATAACATGACAAAGATCAAGATCTTTTGAATTTCACACAAGTTTCAAATATGTTTTTCTAGTAAATAAAATTGTGGCTTTCGTAAAGTGGTGGTCTTTGCATAGATTGCCCTTCTAGGTATTTGTCGGAATCCATAGATCGATTCAAGTTTAAAATACAGTTTTTTTTTAAAGATCTTGGGGGAGTAGTTCTGACAGAATTGTGGGAAAGCTAGAAGGAGTGGTTGAAATAGTTTTCCGTTATTTACGTTTTTAAAATAATGTTTAAAAAACTTTAGGATTCGAGTTTAGTGAGATTCGCTTACACATACAATATGAAACAACAATTATAAACTACAAACAATTATTAACATACTAAGTTAAAATCCAAGACAATAGTATAGAGTAGAAGGATCAAACCACCATACAAAGATTTCTAGTGGTTCGGTAACGAAAACTCTTCTTCGCCCCTATCATCCCTAAGTATACACTTGAGTGTTCTCTTTCACTATGTCAAAAAGCTCCTTCAGGGGGATGAAGACGTTACATCGTCGCTTACACCAATTACCAACATAAGCTAATATGAGTTATAGTCTCGCTAGAACAATCTCTCACTCTCAGATGTATTTTAAGAACTAAAATACTAACCGGATCTCACACGTATTTTCACGACTAAAATACCAACCGGGTCTCATACGTATTTGCATGACTAAAATACTAACCGGATCTAACAACTACACAAGATTGGAAGTAATAAGATGGATGTACAACAATGTACAAAGGTTACGAATACACAAACTAATCTACAACACTTTATATCTTGGCGGTTACGTGTGTTCTTCTCTTGCACTTAAATTGGGTCACTTGTAAACAACTTAAACAAGTTAAATGATCAAAGGAGGAGGATATATGAAACTGATTTAAAGCGGAGAAAATAGTGTGCAAAGAGGTGAGAAATCATCTGCTATTTGTAGGCAAACAAAAACTCGTCTGAAAGACGCTCCGGTGGTCCCTTATATATCGTGGACCATCGCCTAATTAAAGGGACCATCTGTTGTTGTTAGGACGCTCCTGTTTTTGTCTTTTAGTGGTGAAAGTTTTCTGGTTTGGGTGTTATCTATTTGGAGAGGGAAAACCAGATTTTGAATTTTGAATGTTTTATTTCTAATAAAACATTTCTTTTTATTACAAAAATACTTTGTCTATATTATTTTTATATAAGTGTTTTATTAAAATGTAAAGTGTAAGACAAAAACTTATTCCTTTGATCATCCAACAAAATTAAGCACCTTTTCTCCTTATTGAATGCAAAAAAGTTAAGCATTTCTTTAATATATTTAGAATGGTTAAAGAAGATATCGTCTTCTAATAGTTTTGTTTGTAAACCAAAGAAGAAGTTAAGTTCTCCTATCATGCTCATTTCAAACTCATCGTGCATGATTTTGACGAAGTCATCACACACCTCTTGATAAGTTAAACCGTATGTAATGTCGTCGACATATATTTAAACAATTATATAATCATGAATTGGTTGATTTGGCTTAATGCTTGATTTTATTGTCTTATGATCATACACGTGGGTTATATGATTTAGAATCAAAGATTGGAATTTGTCACCATCATATTCTTAACTTGTAATTCATTTGTCAAAACCACCCTTATATGAGCAATCCGAATGTTATAAACCAATCCAAACAAGTGTTGCCTTTACTTATTGAATTTCCATAATCATCATTTCCATGTTATTAGTTGCTTTTATTGTATCTTGTCTCGTGACATCCATTTTACCAATTTCGTATTGCTCGTTGAAACACTTGATTCTCACAATCTAAAACACCCAAATCATAGTGAACGGCCTCGTCTACCACACACTAAGCTAGCTACACACGATAGGGTCATACTTGCCTAAATGTGTTCTTAGTTTAATCTCGGTAATCCTTGTTATAAATTTAAAACCTCGTGCGAACTGTTATCTATCTTATGCGTGTTCGCACGAGGTTTTAAATTTATAACAAGGATTACCGAGATTAAACTAAGAACACATTTAGGCAAGTATGACCCTATCATGTGTAGCTAGCTTAGTGTGTGGTAAGCCGAGGTCGTTCACTAGGATTTGGGTGTTTTAGATTGTGAGAATCAAGTGTTTCAATGAGCAATACGAAATTGGTAAAATGGATGTCACGAGACAAGATACTATAAAAGCAACTAATAACATGGAAATGATGATTACGCAAATTTAATAAGTAAAGGCAACACTTGTTTGGATTACTTTATAACATTCGGATTGATCATATAAGGATGGTTTTGAAAAATCAATTACAAGTTAAGAATATGATAGTGACAAATTCCAATCTTTGATTCTAAATCATATAACCCACATGTATGATCATAAGACAATAAAATCAAGCATTAAGCCAAATCAACCAATTCACGAATATATTTATTTAATAAGTTCGATTCGTGGTTCGTTTCACAAACTTGTTAACAGTCACCCCTGAGTTTCTTTACATAATATCAAGTTATTTATGAAATGGTCAATACATAAAACAATAATTCATAGACAAATGATTATAACTAGCTGAATGATGAAAACCCTTTTGACCTACGAAATCACCATTAACTAACCAAACTTGATAAGAAAATGTCACAAAACTCAAGCAAAAGTGGATCTCAAACATAACATGAAATTGATCAAAACCATAATCAACAATACGCAATCCTCATAGCATAATTTCTGATCAATAAGCTTATAAGAACTACTCCATGATGATTTCAACAAAATCTAAAGTTTCAACAATCACGATAAACATAAACATTCTGAAAAGTAAAGGTAATATACCAATGTAGCAATTACAATCGGTGATGGAAAGATTTAGAGCAATCTTTAGAGCCTCCAATCAACTACAAGTTCTACCAAGCTGGAAAAATTATTCCCAACACTTTCCTGATGTTAATTGAGTGGTCTTTTGAGCTTGGCAACAAATTTTTTTTAGGGGGTTTTTTTTGGGAGTGGAAGAGAGTAGCAAACTCGTTTTATGGGTGAAGGGGGATTTTTATGTTGCAAACTAAGTCAAATGGTCCTTATTTTAGTGCAAAACACCCTAGCCCAAGCATGAAAACTTAGGCACAAAGATTTAAAAAATGACGAAAAAATGAGTGCGCTCTCTTGGAGACTGAATGGACTTGGAGGTTAATGCATTAAAATTATGTATTAACTGAAACTTGGGAAGGTTCGGATGCATCCAGACTTTTGTTTGATGGGTCGGGGGATCGTTCCAAATTGTTGGGTCATTTTGGCACAAGAGTCCGCAGGCTCAGGTCGTTCGTCTGGATGGATTTAGCCTGAAGGAGTAGCTTTTCGTCTGGATGCTTTCGAGTCGACTTTTAGTCAAAAACGACCTGAAAGAGTAGACTCGCGTCTGGATGAATTTTCAGTTTTGACATTTTTTCTTTTCTTCGTTTTAACTTTCCTGGTGCTCGTTTCTTCATCGAGTCTGACTCATATGACTTAAAGTCCATAAACCCCCAACCTCCCAAAAAAACTCCCACCCTCACCCAACAAAAATTACTTCTTCCTTGCTCCCGGAAAGTCTCCATACGATTTGTCTCTCGATAACGCTCTCGAGACTCGTTTTAGAATGTGAAAATTTTTACATGATATTCCTTGTTTTTCCTCTTTTTTTAGTCTTTCTTCACTTTCTAAGTCTTGGCTAGTACAAAACATTAAAATAAAACTTAGTGCGGATATAGTAGCCAAAAACAATGTTACTGAACCAATAACAAGTAAAAAAACCATGATAACGCGCCTTAAAATATACTCAATTTGAGCGTTATCACTACCATTCACATGTTATATTCATGTTTAATAAGAAAAGCTTTTAACCTATCATTACCAAGCTTTAGAGCTTGTTTAAGACCATATAATATTTTTGTCGTTTTAATACATGATTTGTTTTTCGGAAATCATTGAATCCGAATGTTGTGTCCACAGTATACCTCCTCATAAATAAAACCGTTTATGAATGACTTATTATATCCATTTGGATATAACGTAAAATCTAACGCAAAGCGTAAGGCACTTAATAGTTCTTATGACTCTCTATTTAGCTACCAGGCGCATAAGTCTCATCATAATCAATACCTTCTTTTTTATTATAGCCTTGTGCTACTAATCTAGCCTTATTTCTAGTCACGGTGCCATTTTCATCAAGCTTATTCATATATACCCATTTGGTTCTTATAATTGTCAAATACTTAGGTGGTGGTACTAACTCCCAAACATCATTTGCAGTGAATTAATTTAATTCTTCTTACATTGAGACTACCCAACTTTCGTCCTTTAATGCATCACTAATATTCTTAAGTTCGATGATTGATATCAACCAAAAGAAATTACTTTTGTCTTAGGCTTCTGATCCAAGTGTTCTTTGGATAAGATTTCCTATAACGTTGTCTAACAGATGATTCTTAGATTCCTTAACATTGAAAATTTTGTTATTTTTTAAAGTTTCATCCTCAATATCATTTTCTAAGTTTTTCTTACCACAAACCTTAATGGCTTCTTCTTCAACTAAATCATCATCCACCAAGGGTGATGTTTTAGGTAGGAAAAGGGACTTTCATCGAATGTTACATTTAAGGATTCTTCGACTTTCATCGTGTTTTTTTATCAAGAATGATGCAGACTTTACTATTTTAGGAGTAACCTAGGAAAACACCTTCGTATGACTTTAGGTCAAACTTGGTGAAGTAGTCTTTCATATTTAGAATGAAGCACTTGCTTCCAAATACTTTGAAATACCTCTCATGATTTCATATGGTGTTTTTCCTAAGATGGGTCTAATCAAAATCCAATTGAGTATGTAAGTTGAGGTGTCTACCGTGTTGCACCAAAATTTTTGTGGTATAGATTGTTTGTTTAACATGGTTCTACCCATTTATTGTAGAGTATGATTTTTCCTTTCTACTACACCATTTGATTGTGGAGTGCGCGTAGTAGAGAAGTTGTGAGTAATCCCATTAGAGTCACCAAAATTTCCAAATTGCACTTCTTTATTAAATTCCCGAACATGACATGTCCTAATGGAAACTATTGGACAATGGTATGTACTTAATTACACATACCTTTTACCTTTAAAAGCAAGCTAAAATAACTAAAAACGGACTCAAAATGCCAAATATATGCTTGTTTTGCTAATTGTGTTGTGCAGGAACGGATATCTCACAAAAAGACAAAAAAAAACTAAGTAAAAAGCGACAAAACCGGACACGAGATGGAAAAGTGTGTGAAGACGAAGCCCAATCAAAGTCAAGTCAACCCCGAGAAGAAAAAGCAAAGAAAAATATAACTTGAGGCGGTAAAAATGCCAAACCCTTAGTATATTATTTATAAACCACAAGGACTGATTCTTATGCAATTGAGTAACTCATTTATTAAAAGAAAGAAAGGGGAAAAAGGGAACTGAAAAGAAGAAAGGAGTGGTGGGCTTTTCTTGTACAAAAACCGAACATACCTTTAATCATCTTCAACCTCCTCTGTCACAACCCAACGTGTTATAACCCTTTCCCAAATCTCCGCCAGTACACCAAAACAGCCAGCACCTGTTTTGCTCCTCATCATTCTCCTGGCAACATACTCAAAATCCTATACAAATCATTTCATCCACACTACTATTCCCCTCCCAGCTTTATAAAGTCCATGTGGCAATCCTTGCTCTCCATTCCATGCATTTCGATGGCTGAGATTGTCTCCAAGAAGCTCAAAACGAAATCAAAGGCTGGGATTGCTCTAGATTCATAACACAACTAGCACACTTGGTTTTATCTCTACAAAGAAGCACAAGCTGCAAGTCCAAGACTTCGACTATAAATAGAGCTTTTTGTAAGCCTTTGAGGCAGCTAGTTTTTTAGTTTTTTTTAGTAACTAATTAGTTTTTAATCTTAAGTTTAAATTTCAAAGTCATTTACAGCTTTTACTTTCAGCTTTGTAACTCTTTCAAGTTTTAATGCAAGATGAGTTTTTAAGAATAATCTAAATTCAAGTGTTAAGTTTCTTACTTATATTGTTTTGAGTTTCAAAAAAGCTATCGGTCACAGCTTATTCATAAGCTGTTTTCATTATGTAAAACTTAAAAGTTAAGTAGTAAGAGAACTCACAAAAATCACTCTCAAAATACCACAGCTTTTTTATTGGATGATAAGCCAGTTATGGATGGGCTTATGGACACCACTAGCTTGTTCTATGCAAGCAGCGTTGTAGATTCATTGTTTGACCGCTGTTGTTGAGCAAGAGTGTAGTAAAGGTCTCTCTATTTTTACTTACTTATCTATTGTAGAATGGCTAGTTTATTTAATACAATGTTGGTTTAAAGTTTTTACTGGTAGAGAATTCCTGTTCTTTAGTGCTTATTATGGATTGAAAATTGCTTATAAGTGTTTTACTTTGTTATTTGATAATCTGTTTTTAATTAGTTTGAAATAAAAATGATTTTTGGAAATGTTAAAGGCTGTTTTGAACAAGCAGTACTAACTCCAAGTTAGTACTGCTAGTTCATTTTAGGGACAGTACTAACTTAACACTACCAGTACTAACTCCAAGTTAGTACTGTTAGTCTTAACTGTTAGTACTGGTAGTTCATTTTAACATATCAGCTTATTATTTATACTTATTTAAGATTGGTTTAGCTTTCTAGGGTGGATTAAGCCTATTTTAGTACTGTCTTCAGTAGAACTTATTTGCCTTCTTAAAATAACTTTAAGAGTTTGTCAGTTTTAGTTTTCTAGCTTATTTTCTTTTTGGTTCCTTTCCTAGTTGTTATTTTATTACTACTAAGTGCTTATTAAGGTTAGGAGAGCTTCTGTCTTAATTTTTTTTTGTTTATTTATTGTTTCTTTGTGTTTTGTTAGCATAGCAGTACTAACTTATAACTAGCAGTACTAACTCTAAGTTAGTACTGGTAGTTAGTACTGGTAGTACTGTTGTTAGTACTGTTGTGTTTCTCTTGTTTTAATTTAGCTTAATTGCATGCTTAATTTGCTTATTTAGATTTAGATAGTTATTTGTTGTCTAAAGCTTATTCGAGCTTATTTTGTGCTTAGTGTAAATGTTTTTGTTTTTTGCCGTTTCTAGTTTAATTCAATTTCCAGCTTATGTTCTTTGTTTAAATTTTATGTGCATTTACTTTCAGTTTTAATTCCCAATCATTCCTTGTTACATTCAAACACCAATCATCAATCGTCTCTCGATTTTCCATTTTAGCCTCGTTGGGACATAACGACCCGGAGTTTCTCTATACTGCTTCCGGTTTACTTGAATTCGTGAGTGCTGACCTTTGCTGTGTATTTTTATATATTTACATATATATATATATATATATATATATATATATATATATATATATATATATATATTGCTATATATATATATATTATATATATGTTTATGTTTATATACACTAAAAAGGTGGTGAGTTCGCGAGTAACCAAAGTTTTGGCGCCGTTGCCGGGAGGTTGAAAAGAATACGCTACGTATTGACAACTGTGTTTGAATTTGTTTTTCTTCTATAAAAATATAAAAAGTACAAAAATATTTTTCATTTTCTTTTATTAGTATAATTATCATATAAAAACAAAAAAAAAAACCCAAAAATATAAAAACATTGTCCATAAAAAAGAAATAAAATTCACAAATTGGTAAAAATACCAAAATATAACTCACCTTGAAAAGTTAAACAAACTAAAAAGTGGGTATAAGGAGGGTTGTTCCGAGGAACTACGACCCGAAAGGAGAAATAAGCTTCGCGCTATTCCTACTCCTCCGCTCACCTGTGCGTTTATCTTTTTGAGAGCTACCGTGAAGTAAGTAGATTATTTGGTTGAAGTTGTCTTATCTCATTGTCCGTTAAAATCAATTGTGAATAAATCATTGAAAAACCAAAAAAAATTAGTGTAAATTTTCTTTTTATATTTCTATTTTGTGCATGCGCACTCGTTCTCAAGCCCGTAGACGTCGACAACCACAAGTCCGACAAACTTCTGTTGAATCATCCAATCTTGAGAAACCTGATAATCCTCCCATAGTTACGATGGCTGATAATCGTACTATGGCGCAACTGCTCGAAGCACCCACCGAGGGGTACGAGGATGCGATAGTTATTCCGGAAATCACCGCGAATAACTTTGAGATCAAGCATGGTCTTCTGAATCTTGTCCAAAACAAGCAATTTTTTGGAAATGATAAAGAAGACCCACATGCTCACATCCGTTATTTCAACAAGATCACTTCTACGATGAAGATTCCGAACGTACCAAATACGTCGGTTAAACTTATGCTTTTCCCGTTTTCTCTCGAAGGGGCAGCCCGGATATGGCTGGAAAAAGAACCCCCTCGGTCGATTGAAACATGGGATGATCTTGTTTCGAAATTTATTAACAAATTCTTCCCTCCCTCTAAAACGACAAATCTCAGAAATGAAATCACGAGATTTCAGCAAAAATTTGATGAGACGTTTTATGAGGCTTGGGATCGTTTCAATGATCTTTTAAGGGGATGCCCTCATCATGGGTTTTCAGAATTGCATCAACTCGATACATTCTATAATGCCCTAAACTCAATTGATCAAGATTCATTGAACTCTGCTGCTGGTGGTAACTTCTTAGACAAAATGCCTCGAGAATGTTTAAAAATCATCGAGAGCAAGTCTAAGGTACGTCAATCAAGAAACAAAGCTGTTGTAGCTAAAATGAGTACAAGCTCTTCCACCCCAGCAATCTCATCTGATGTTGCTGAACTCAAAGACATGGTTCGGGCATTGATTCTCGACAGAAAGAACCAAACCCCAGCTTCCGCCCCCGTAAAAGCGGTTGAACAAAGTTGTGTAACTTGTGGGGGAGGTCATTTTTATCAAAACTGTCCAGCCACTAATAGCAACATTTACCATGACAATATCCAAGAGTATGTGTCCCAAGCCGCTGCGGCCAATTTCAACCAAGCTAATTCTGGTTATCGACCTCCGATGGTCTCAAATCAAATTCGACCTCCTGGTTTTCCTCCCATTCAGAATCCTCATGCAAATAGTCAAAACAATTTCAATCGAGGAAATAACTTCAATCAAAACAGAGGAAACAATTTCAACCAAGGTCAGATTTATCGACCTCCGGTCAATCAACCGGTAGCTCATCAAGGACCTGCTCCTCAGACACACGGTGTGTCAAAAACAGATTTTGAAAGATATGTCACAGCCAATGATGCAGTGTTGAGAAACATGCAAAACCAAGGTCAAAACCTGCAATCCCAAATGGCAAATTTGACTGACATGCTTTCAAAATTTGTTACTGCTAATACAGCTTCTACTTCCGGTTCTGGAACTCTTCCTGGTAACACTGTTACCAACCCAAAGGAAGATTTAAAAGGTATCACTACCCGAAGTGGTGTTACCATCCAAGGACCGAAAGCAGTTAATCATGACACCGAGGTGACAAAGGACACGATGCCTCCTGCTAATAACGGAAGCACCGAAGACGTCCAACCTCCTGTTGTTCAAATTCAGTCTCGTAATCCAAATCCTGAGCCCAATGTTGCTCCTGTTGTTGCTCCTGTTGTTACTCCAATTCCTAAAGCATCAATTCCATTTCCATCAAGAAGAAATGATGAAAGGCGCAAGGAAAAAGCTAACGACCAAATCGAGAAATTCTATGAAATCTTTAGAGATTTGAGGATTTGAGTTTCGAGATTGCTTTCCGATGCCTTTATGGCTCATAGCCTAAATTTTGCTCAACTTTAAAAACCTTAATTGGAAACAAGAAAAACTGAGCAAATTGTAAAAAGAACTCCTTTGAATGAGAACTCAGTTCAGCGGTTCATCCTCAAACAATAACCGAAAGAAACTTGAGACCCCTTGCCGATTTCTGATTCCATGTTAATTTACGGTAATTACTACAATGCAACGCATTAGCCGATCTTTGGTGTCGAGCATAATCTCATGTCTTAATTCCGCTGGAAAGATCTTTCTCTTCCCTAACTAACCCCAACTTGCATAACGATAGAAGCTGAGTCATATCGTTCAATCACTGAACCAATCGGTATTGCTAAAGACGTCCGTCTAATGGTAGGAAAGTTCCAATTTCCAGCAGACTTCATAGTTGTTGATTTTGAACCAGACCCCCGAGCAACCCTTGATTCTCGGTGCGATGTTTCTTAAAACCAAGTCATGCATTTATAATGCTTATGAAAGGTGAGATTACCTCATTACGTTATGGACAAGGAAGCCCATCACATTCAATTTGGACCAAACTTCAAATACAACAGCGAAAACAACCATAATGACGTATACAAAATCGACGTCATTGATATGGCTTGTGATGAGTATTCTCAAGAGGTCCTAGGATTTTCAAACGTGATCGCGAGTGGCAATCCCACTCCATATTTTGAGCCTATTGTTTCTACTGCTGCTCCAAATCTCACTCCTTTCGGGGACAGTGACTTTCTTTTAATGGAAGAAGCAGATTCGTTTCTTGCTCTAGAAGATGATCCAACTTCATCTGAAGTTGATCCAACTTATCAGGATCCTGAGGGGGACATCCTGCTTCTAGAAGCAATTTTGAACAGTGAACCACCACCCCCCCTCCCAAATCAAGAACAATATCTGCCTGGAGTTAGGAAAGAACTCAAACTCTGTGAAGCTAAAACCATTGAATCTTCCGTTGATGAACCTCCCGAGGTTGAACTCAAGGAACTGCCACCCCATCTTGAGTACGCATTTTTAGAAGGTGACGACAAGTTGCCTGTCATAATTGCTAAAGACTTAAAAGATGAGGAAAAGGCAGCTCTTCTCAAGGTTCTCAAGTCCCACAAGCGAGCCATCGCTTGGAAACTCTCCGATATAAAGGGTGTTAGCCCAGAATTTTGTACTCACAAAATTCTAATGGAAGAGGACTACGAACCATCTGTGCAAAGTCAGAGAAGGGTAAACCCAAAAATCCACGACGTTATCAAGAAGGAGGTTGAAAAACTCCTTGACGCTGGATTGATTTACCCCATCTCTGACAGCCCTTGGGTGAGCCCGGTACACTGTGTACCTAAGAAAGGAGGCATGACCGTCATCACCAATGATGAGAATGAACTAATTCCTACTCGATTGGTCACGGGATGGCGAGTATGTATTGATTACAGAAAGCTTAATGAAGCCACCCGGAAAGATCACTTCCCATTACCATTCATGGACCAAATGCTCGAAAGACTAGCAGGAAACGAATACTACTGTTTCCTCGATGGCTTCTCGGGTTATTTTCAGATCCCAATTGACCCAAAAGATCAAGAAAAGACAACATTCACATGCCCATACGGAACTTTTGCCTATCGTCGCATGCCTTTTGGGCTATGCAATGCTCCTGGCACGTTCCAAAGATGTATGATGGCAATCTTCCACGATATGATTGAAAAAACGATGGAAGTATTTATTGATGTACTTATCTGTCTTTGGGGCCTCTTTCCTACGTGCCTAGCCCATTGGAAAAGATGTTGACGCCGGTTTGAAAGACACCAATATATCTTTAAACTGGAGAAAAGAGCCATTTTATGGTAAGTAAGGCATTGTTCTCGACATAAAATTTCTAAAGTCTTGGACTTGAGGTTGTAAAGCTAAAGTCGAAGAAATTAGGCTAAACTGCCCTCATCCGACTCTCTGACAAAGGTGTCCGTATTTTCCCTATGGGCACGGGCACGGTTAAATTTTTAACGACGACTTCATTCAGGACCTTCTCAAAAATTGCCATCCTATGACTATATTGCTTGAAAAGGAGACTCCAATTTTTCTTTCTGAAGTAGAGTACGATTCCTTAATACAACTCAAAAGAAAATTTGACTGAGGCTCCGATCTTAATTGCCCCGACTGGACTTTTTTGCCCTTTGAACTGATGTGCGATGCTAGCGACTTCGCAATTGGGCAGTCCCGGGCAAAGAAAAAACAAGCATTTCAACCTATCCACTATGCTAGCAAGACTAATGAACGAGGCTCAAACTCCTAACCTACGACCGAAAAAAAGAATTACTTGCCGTGGTGTATGCCTTTGAGAAAATTCCGTTCATATCTAGTCATGTCCAAAAGCATAGTGTATACTGACCATGTTCTGCATCAAGTATCTCTTTGCAAAGAAGGATGCAAGCAAGACTCATGCGGTGGAATCTATTGCTCCAAGAATTTTGACATGATGTTCGATATCAAAAAAGGAGCTGAAAATCTTAACTGCCAGATCATCTTTCAAAGACTTGGAAAATCCTCACCAAATAAGTTACGATAACAAAAGAAATCAATGAAGCATTCCGTCTCGACAACTCTTGTTCTATTGATCTTCAAGATCAAAGTACCCCATAGGATATCCGATTTTTTGCAAACCTAACCATGCGGGAAATTCTGTTATAAGAGGGAATGACATCCCAACAAAAAAAAAATTCTTCCAAGATGTCAAGCATTATTTCCTGGATGATTCCCTTCATGTTTAAAGATCTTGCTGATCAGGTGTATAAGTACGTTGTGTTTCGGGCAAGAAGCTTTAGAGACATTTCTCCAAAGCTTCCACAGTGGACCTACTGTACACTATGGTGCCAATAAACACACAGCAAGAAAAGTCTACGATTCAGGATTCTATTGGCCCACCAACTACAAGATGCCCATGACTTTGACACCCGTTTGCACATTTGTCACAACAAGGAAAAATACTCAACGGGATATATGCCACAAAACTCTACTATCCAAGTTTGCGAAATCTTTGACATTTGGGGCAATTTGATTTTATGGGGCCATTCCCAAGATCTTTAAAAAGGAACACTACATACTTCTGTGGCTGTTGACTTCTTGTCAAAATAGGTTGAAGCAAAGCGCTCCCCCACCAATGATGCCCGTGTTGTTTGCAAATTTTTGAAAACTCTCTTTTCTCGATTTGGTGCCCCCCGAGCTATCGTAAGTGATCGCGGTACACACTTTTGCAATGACCAGTTTACAAAGGTCATGCTTAAGTACGGAGTCACTCGTCGTCTCTCCACCGCGTATCACCCACAAACAAGTGGGTACGTTGAGGTGTCAAATCGTGGTTAAAAGCGTATTCTTGGAGAGAACCGTGAGAAAATCTTGCCTCCTATGTCGGATAAACTAGATGAAGCTCTATGGCCATTTCGCACACAGCTTCTACAAAAACACCCATCGGTGTACCCATATAAGTTAGTTACGGAAATGCATGTCATCTACCGATCTGAGTTAGAGCATGAAAGCTATTGGGCCCTCAAGCAAACAAATTTGATAGTCAATACTGCGGGTGTCACAAGGAAAGTTCTAACTGAAAGAACTAAATGAACTGTCGTGATCAGGGACCTACGAAAACCTTGAACTATAAAAGAGAAAACCAAGAGATACACACACGATGCTAAGATCAAAAACTGACGTTTTCAACGTTTGGTGAAACGTGTTCTCCCTCTTCAACCTAGACCTAAAATTTTTTGGGCAAATTGTGAAATCCCGTTGGTCGGACCATCACACATTGTCCAGTTTTTCCTTATGGCAACCCCGTCGAGTTACTCAGAACCTCCGGCCCAACTTTAAAAGTGAATGGTCATCGGTATAAAAAACACTACTTTGTAGTGGGACATACCAACTCGAGGTTGTCCCAAAATCCAGATCTTCCAGACGTTCCCCATGGACCAATAAATTCGGGGGACGGGTCAAGCGTCGGGACCCTAAACAAGCGCTTCGTGGGAGGCACCCCATGCTTATCCGTAGTATGAAATAAATAAGTGTTTTTTTGTGAGAAGGCTTTCATTTTCCATTACCCGTGTTTTGTCCATGTTTTGTTTGCTTTGTGTTGTATGTCCAGGATTTCCCGGATTGTGAAGACTCTCGTGCTTGCAGTATCCACATGAGTTTCACATCCTCAGCTTCATTTTGGGAATCCAGTATCCAAATCTAATCGACTAACGTTTTATCTTTTGGCACACTTCATAAACGGCCTTAGATTTACGTAGGAACCCCTTTGAAACATCGAGGACGATGTTTAGTTCTAGTATGGGGGGATCTTCGATTTGATTTTTGCCTGCAGTCGTTGTTATCACACAATCCCGTTTTTACCACCAAATTTTTGCAAAAATACCAAAAAAATGAAAAAATTTAAAAATTTTCAAAAATAAAATAAGTGTTTTGTCACAGTTTTGACTTTCCTAATGGGTAGAATGAGAATAATTTTTGACTCGATCGGGGCGTAGTTTAGCCCTAAGCAATTTCCCTCAACATACCAACTTGTACTAAGCTTTCACGAATTCGATTTCTTTCTTCGATTTTTTAATAAGGTGAAGAACAAGAAGTGATAGAGTTAAATATAAGTTTATGTGCTGAACAAAAACTTATATGAGTAACTTGTGGCTTTTTCTCCCATTAGCTTCTAATCCGCCTAATCATACGTACTCAATTCAATTCAACTAAGTCAATCAATGTTTTTAGAAAAAGCTTCAAATTTGTAACTTGATTCTTTAAAGCGAGATTTTTCTGTTCTTAATAATTCGAAAGTTAAAATGCCAAAGAAGCATGAATGAAGTATGAATGCAAAAATGCACGAATATTGAAATTATGCCAATAAAGCATACATTTGATTATATGGAACAAGTAAAAGATGTGTCGTGATATCCCACTCCGAAAATGTGGAATACCTATAATGACTCCATAGATCGTTATTAGGACTCATCTAGGGTATGATAACAATGATTGTAACACGCAGCGGAATATAAAGAAAACAATCAAAGTTATGAACAAGGTTTTCTTATTCATAAACTAATAAACTATAAACTATTCGACTTTAATCAGTCGACTATGAACTATTACATAAACTAATAAGCACATAGATGATTCATGACTCATCTATGGCTAACTACAACTATTACACGACACACGCTCTATGCGATTTCTAACTACTCATTGGAGGAAGTCTACTATGAATGCATATCAATACTAGATCACTCCTACCCCTCTTTATATTAAAGAGGGGTTAGGGTTTACAAGACAAGATAAGATCAAATAAAATTAGGAAAGTATAAATCAGCATTAAATACTATTTGACTTATTTAACCAGTCTTCAATCATCATAAATACTATTTTAACCAGTCTTCAATCTCTATCAATAAATACTATTTGACCAGTCCTTCAATCAGCATTAAAATGTTGATCCTTTATCTTTTAGCTGAGCATTAAATACTGTTTGACATAATCTTCATAAGCATTGAATGTTAGGCCATCCATCTTTGTCCTTGTAAGTCCTTCCATCTTAATATGTTTTGTCATAAATCGAACTCAAATTATAATTCCCAACATTTCTCCCTAGTTGATTAATGACAAAACCAATAAGCACAAGCTTACCCCTGAAGCTAATATAAATGAAGAACTTCCCCGAATCCATGCACTCTTCCCCTTTTTGTCATAATCAAATAGGAGTGCATGTAGATGGTTAAGTATATGAACAATAAGCTTCCCCTTAAAAGGTAATATTAAGCCATTCTTGAAATCCGTAACTCAATACAATAGATCATATCTTCCTTCATACGAAACAAGACATGCATACACCATATTATAGTAAAAATGTCTTTGGATAATTCTTGTAGTCAATATATGCATGGCGATCACATGCAATGGCCGATAGTCTCAGTGAGCTCCGTCGCATCAACGACCAGTATCCTAGATCCAATGTCAAGGGCTGTATCGTATCATACTCCGACCAAATATTTGTAAAGGAGCGTGTAACTTTTCCATTCAAGAATTATATCATGCACTAAACCGTCAAAACGATCCATACACATCATCATTATTCGAGATCCAAAGGCGTCTGTTGACTATTACACAAAAATAAATACATAGGAAAACCTTATAAACCCTAGATCGAGAGCCACGAGGCTCTGATACCAATTGTGGAGAATCCTATAATGACTCCATAGATGGTTATTAGGACTCATCTAGGGTATGATAACAATGATTGTAACACGCAGCGGAATAATAAGAACACAATCATTGTTATGAACAAGGTTTTCTTATTCATAAACTAATAAACTATAAACTATTCGACTTTAATCAGTCGACTATGAACTATTACATAAACTAATAAGCACATAGATGATTCATGACTCATCTATGGCTAACTACAACTATTACACGACACACGCTCTATGCGTTTCTAGACTCTCATTGGAGAAGTCTACTATGAATGGATGATCAATACTAGACGCCTACCCCTCTTTATATACTAGAGGGGTTAGGGTTTACAAGACAAGATAAGATCAAATAAAATTAGGAAAGTATAAATCAGCATTAAATACTATTTGACTTATTTAACCAGTCTTCAATCATCATAAATACTATTTGACCAGTCTTCAATCTTCATTAAATACTATTTGACCAGTCTTCAATCAGCATTAATGTTGATCTTTATCTTTTAGCTGAGCATTAAATACTGTTTTTTGCTAAACTTCAATCAGGCATAATGTTTTCCAAGCTTTGTCTTGTAAGTCTCCATCTTTAATATGTTTTGTCATAATCAACTCAAAGTATAATTCCCAACAGATCACCACGAGGTGGTGTTTCAAACAAAGACATCTTTACTTCTTAGATTTTGGTCGTGTTTGTGATATCATCACCAGAAGCGAGGTCTAGGTGAGGGTTCAAAAACTAAGACACTATCCTTAGCCATTAGGAGAAGGTTTGATGAGTTTTCCTTCCCACTATGTCTAGCAACGGGGTGGTTTTCAAACTAAGAAACATCGTCGTAGGTTGTGATATCCTACCTAGGGAGCGAATCGCCTAAGGTAGGGTGTTCAAACTAAAGCAACGCATTCCTAGCTTTAAGAACTTAATATATATATGACGAATGAAGTTGCAAAAAGTTCTACTTAAAAAACTCGTGTCTTTAAAATCAAGATACAAGTGTCCAAT
The DNA here is from genome assembly GCA_026074375.1 of Tanacetum coccineum. NCBI lineage: Eukaryota > Viridiplantae > Streptophyta > Magnoliopsida > Asterales > Asteraceae > Tanacetum > Tanacetum coccineum. Next base: position 48,133 of record BQNB010017661.1, on the reverse strand, counting down.
AAGTTGTTGCTTTGAGTCATGATTCATCTTGAATCACGGCTATCGGAAATAATTGATCCTATGGTTGAGAGTGAAATGAGACCCAACATTTAAATCATTATATACATGTTGGGAGGTTAAAAGTTCACAAGTCATACGTATGAGTGCTAGCATTTAGACTTATATTGACAAATGATCTTGTTTAATTCTTGGCAGGAGCTAGTGAAAAATCGGAGGACGATGAATTTATCCTCAGAACATCCGTCAGATTACTCTATGGTCGTTTCTCATTCAATTGATCCCATGTTAATAAAATTAAAGGTGAAGTGTCAAACAGGAAGTCAAGAAAAGAAAAAGGAAAATCCAAAATATAGGGAATAGTTAGTGAACAAATAAAAGTGGTGAAAATGGACTTGTCGAAGCTTTTTTGATTCTTTAGTTTACCCTTGACGTACACTTTGCTACTTTTCAAAGTATATTAGTCGAGGGATATATGAGATTTTTATTTTCGTAAATGTTTACTTCATAACATTGCGTGAGACACTGCAAATACCTTAGTATGGGGGATTTGGTAAAGTGCTTAAATACACATACCTTTATACCTTTAAAAAACGACAAAAATGACCAAAAAACGGCAACTTAAAATGCCAAATATACGCTTGTTTTTGCTAATTGTATTGTGCAGGAAACGTAAACACTAAGGAAAAAGACGGAAAAAACAAAGCCAAAACGACAAAACCGGACCGTCGAATGGAAAAGACTGTGAAAGAACAATGCCAAATCGAAAGCCGTAATAAAGTCAATCAAGTCAAAAAGTCAACAGAAAAGTCAACTGGTCAAAGCAAAAGTCAAAGAAATATAAGTTTAGGGACTAAAATTGTAAATCCCTAAACTTAAATGTAAAGAAGAAAAGAGGAGAAAAGAAGAGAAGGGTGCAAACTGCCATTGGAGCAAAGTTACACCACAAGGGCCAAAACTGTCAAGCCCTATAACTTGTACACCCAAGGACGGTTCATGCAAAGAGTTAAATAACTCTTGGGGACTTAACTTGCCAAGTCCCCAAAGTTATATAACAAAAAGGACCATGGATGCAACAAGTTATATAACTTTGAGGGGCCATGTTTGCCCAATCCCCAAAAGTACACCCTGTCACCCCCAACCTGTATGAACAAATTTTCCCGCCATTTTTTCCCAAAAACCCAGGCAACATCACGAGTTCACTTCACCCCTTTTACCCTGCACCTCAAAAAATCCCTGGGTAAACCTATCCCCCCCTCCTCCACTAAACCCTTAATGCCATGTTGGCAATCCAAACCCACACAAAAACCTCATCAAAAGGGCTTTGAACACGTCCGACTTGTAGACAAGGATTATCAACGGGACAGATTTGCTCTCTTTAACACCCTCACAAAACCAAACACACCTGGATTGTCAAGAAACCCCAAGAAAAGAAGACACATGAACCTAGTTTTTCCTATTTAAAGCTTTGTAAAGCCATTGTGGCTAACAAGTAGTTTTTAGTGTAGTTTTTTTTAAATAGTTTAATTGTCTTTAAGCTACTTTCTTTTATGTACTTCTAATTCTCAGTTTTAATGAAAATCTAAGTTGTTTTTACTTCATAAGCTCTCAATAAGCTCATATTAGCTTAATTCTTGTTCAATAAGCTCGAATTCATCAAATTTGTTAAAAGCCAGTCATTAATTTATTTTGTTCATTTTATATGAAAGCATGATAACTTGAGTTCATTTGATGCACTTTGGAAGCTAAAAGGAGTAATAAGCTAAATTAGCTTATGAGGCGTTTTAAGCTTCAGGTTTTAGAGAGGCTAAGGCTAGGACATTAGGTTCAGGTTTTAAGCCACTTACTCAACAAGAGTGGCTTGGTTCTGAGACAACAAAAAAACTAAGGTTTCATTTCTCAAATTTCATTCTAGCTTAATTTTTAGCTTAAGACATTTGCTTATTTACTCTCCATTCCTGTCAATTCTTTGCATACATGTTTGTGTAGACTTGTTATTTATATGTTTTAAGTTTTCATTGAATAAATGTGTGTAATCTCAGTTTATATCTTAAAACTGCCAAAGTTAGTGTAATAAGCTAGGTGAGAAAGTGGCTTATTTCCATTAATAAGCTGCAAGTTTTAGTTTTAAAATAGCTTTATGAGGTTAGATTAAGTAAAAGTAGATAAAAAGTTTTAAGAATTTTAGTGTTAAATAGATATAATGTCCCTTAGTTGAACAGCTTTAAAGTAAAGGTGTGTTTGGCATACAAGCCTTAAAACGGTCAAATCAAGCTTTGCATGGGTTTTAAGACCTACTTAGTTACTTTGAGCTAAGTTTTAAGCTTGCTTAAGCTGTTTAACAAGCTCTTTTAGTTTGAAAATTGTTTTCAAAAGTTTTATAACCCCTTGTGTGAAACTGTTAGATTTTTACAAACACCACAAGTGCTTATTTAGTTAAGCACTTGTGGTTTGAGTTTAAGTGTCAAAAAAGAGTGTGTTTAAGTGTGTTAAGAAGCTGTTAAAACAACCTTTGTTCTTTTGACTTTATAAGTCAAAAATCACCAAACCTTTTGGTGGCAGTTTTAAAAAGCCCAAAAGGCCTTTTTCACCTATCAAATTCAGCAAGTAAAACCTTTTTTTTAAGCTCAAAACTTGTTGCACAAGTCCACAAGCTAGTAGACTTTAGCTGTTTTCAGTTAACTTTTCAATTTGAGCTTATTTGACAGCTTTTAATAAGCTGTCAAATAAGCTACTCAAGTTAAGCTTAAATCTCCCCTGGTGCAAAGGGGAGATTTTAAGCCCCTTTTTCTTTGTCTTATTGTGTTATTAAGCCCAATCTCTTGGCTTATTTCAAGAGCTTATAAGCCCTTTTATAAGCTTGTTGATTTTCAGCCCTTAAGAAGCTTGTTTGATGACTTATCTTTAAGCCCAAACTTGGCTTTTGACTGTTTTTACATTATTTAAGTATAGGATTGCTTATTTCTTTTTAGGCTTATTGAGCTTTTCTTCTCATACCCCATTGTTGCTCACAAGATACTTTTTAGGTTAGGCCTTGGTAATTGTTAAGCTTATTTGCCTTTAACTTAGCTTATTTGTCCAATGACTTAGTTAAATTTTAGTTTAAGCTTTATTCTAGTTGCTGTTATCATAAGCTGTTACCAACAGCTTATTTAGTTTAGCTTTTCCTTTTCTTTTCAGCTTACCTAGGTTAGTTTAGACCTCTTAGCTTATTTTAGTTTTTGTCTTAGCTTAAAATACGACCCCCAAGCCCAAAAAGACTTAACCATTTTGCTTTTAAGCTTTTAGCTATTCTGTCAACATTAAGACGCCCTATTTTTTCAGCTTATTAAGGGCTTTTCAGAAAAAGTTGTAGAAGACAAAGTTGTTAAGCCCCACGAGCTTAACAACTTTGCTTCTTTGAGTTTTCGAAAAAAAAAGGGGGGGAAAGACAATTGGTCCGGGTGAGCAAGACTCGAACTCGTGACCAATCGATACATCCCCCTTTATAACTCACACCCTCACCGCTGCGCCCTTGGGACTTTTCTGTTAGAGTCCAAGGGCAAATTGTACTTATGTACAGTATGTTCCACAATAGCTTAATAAGTTGTTTGTCAGCTTATTCGGGCTTATTCATTGAGCATATTTTGTTTCTCATTTTTCATAAGGATCTTTATAGGTAAGAGTATTTTTATGAAAAAAAATTCAGAATTTTCGAAATAGAGTTAATATATTTTTATGATTTTAATTTAGTTAAAAGTTTAAATTAAATCATAAAAAAATACAAAAATTACATAAAAATATTTTCTTTTTTAGAAAATTTTCCATTTCATATAGTATTTAGAAAAATTTGAATTTTCGTAGGGTCATTTTTACAACTTTTCACTTTTTAAGAACGTCCCGGGTACGGGATTTGACTTGACTCGTTTTTTGGGTCAAACGGAACCGTTTTCGGTCCTAGTCTTTTCAGTCTTCGTTCTTTGTTCCGTATAGTAGTTAAGTGAAAAATTCTTCGTAGTTTTATTTTTTAAAAGATTTTAAGGTTTTTCCCCCCTTTGTTTCGATTCGTGCAATTCGTTTTTTAGCTTAAATTCATAATTTTTTAGGTTTTTCTAAACGATTATTGTTCATTACATCTAATTTTGACTTTTCCACCTTCTCAAATCATTCCTTCCTTCAAAAATTAAATCTTCGATTGTATCTAATTTCCAGTACACCAAAGCTCGTTGGGGATAAACGACCCGGGAACACTCTATACTACTTCTCGGTTTTATTGATTCTGCTTTTAGACTATTCTTACTATATATTTTATATTTTATTATATTATATATATTTTAAGGTGTAGTTTGGACGGATCAAACACAAAAGCTTTGGTATCTTGACATTGTTGTGTATATTAACACTTTTACTCCCCCTATACATGTGGCATCGACATTCGAGAGATGTTTTTGCACCAATGCAAGGATGGACTTAGAGCATTTTCTCTATATAATTAACATCAACATGCTTTATTCAACACAACACATAGAAACCGACCAAGATAGACATGTGGAGAATCATGAGGATTCATATTTATTTATAACCCATGGGATCAATTAAAAACTGTTATCAATAATTTTTAATCACATTTTCTCCCCTGATCAAAAGTATGCAACTTTTGTATGGTTTTGATCTATAATGGACTTAAAATGTTTTGAGCTCCCCCTCAAACATTGAGGTGAGCTAAATGAGCACAAATATCAAGTGATTATTGAAACAAGATCTGAAACATACCGAGACAGGAGTGAGAAATCAATTCTGTCCAGGTGGACCAAAAGGTGTTGCTCGTTTCAATCGATTCAGTAATATAATAAAGCAACAGTAGCCAAAAACCTGCAAAACTGTTAGAATAACTGATTCTCCCCTTCAAACAATGACCCATTTTCTATTTAAAGAGTTGTAGTCAATGTCTGAATAGTGACCCCGAACATGTTTGATAGATCAAATTGATTATAAGAAAATTGGTCGGTGTCATAGACGACTTCTCGTCTGTAAAGAAATAACGCACTGAAACGTACATTATATCTTGGGTTGCACGGATATAAAGTAATCCATGCCCAGGAGAACTAAATCACCTAGTAATAGGAACAAACTTCTTTTGGCGACAAACTTTCCTAAGGGTTAGGACCGGGTTACAGTCTGAAATAACCGCAAGCCATCTAGACTAAAATTTTAAGATATTTTCCGTTTTCTATTTTTTTTCTTTCAAATATACACAAATATACAAAGGATACAATGCTTTAGCATTCAAAAATACCAGATATCCCCTTGGAACCAGCCTTTCGATCACTAAGTTTGCAATCAGGGAACCTAGAGATCATAGTAACTTTAGAACTAGAACTAACGCTCGGGGAGTTCTAAAGGCTCAACAATGGTTCCATATCCTAGTTAAAAGGAAAGTTATCATACAACGCGAAATGTTTCCAGTGGGTATCCACGAGGCTTAACACTACCAAATACCTTTCCATTGGTCCCCAAGCAGTCTTAGTAGTGATCACACTTAGATTTCTGGTTGCTTTCAACCTTCTTATTATGATCAACACTATGTTGGCCTGAGGGGTGTTTGGTATTCTCAGACTTCAAAGAACGAATTACAAATTGATATATGACTAACAACATTCGAACTTCTATTGTTATCTGCTGCACTCTCGCGTTCACTGTACTTTTACTGGTCAAGATACGATGGTCAGAGTTGTGTATTTTATGGCATTGGTTTTGCGAGATTCAGATGCAGGTTTGATTCTTGTAAGACAGATCACAGGAACATTAGCTTCTTGATTTGTTTGATCTTGTGGTTTTTTGTGTGGGTCTATTTGAATGTCCTGGGGGGTTCTTAAAGGTAACTACTTTTGTATCTTAGGGCAAAGGGTTAGGAACATCCAGCCCTATTGACTCTTCTTTGTGGTAGAGATGTATTTAGACTAATGGCATACATTTAGGTGTTGTTTTGTCCTAAGCAAGTACTTTGGGTTTCTCACATGCTATAGATCCACTACTCATTTTGCTAATCAACTCAGTTTTTAGTTTGGCATTCTCAACAGTTCCCGTGAGCGCATCATGTAAGTGTGAATTAGTTTCCGATAGTTCTTTATAACGTCGTTTGCACATCGTCGGTCCTCTAACCTTAAATCCATCATCTGAATCCTAACTGAAGTGATCGCATCTTTTAACTAAGACAACTCAGTTTCTAAGGCCTGCTTATCAAAGCTACCTATAGTGGATCCTACATTCAACATTCTCATAATGTTGATCTGAGTGTGCAAGTTTTTGATGGTGTCGTCTTTCCCTTGAAGCTGATCCTTTAACTTGTTAATTTCAAACATTGCATTAGATGCAGTTGAGTTAGAATTTTCACAAACCCTCTGGTTTTAAAGAAATTCTTTATATTTTTGAAAATTTAACTTGTAAATTAAACGTGATTCTTTCGATAAAGAGCACCACGTTTTTCAATTCCATTAAAGCATTTGTTGCTTCTTTATAAATCTTTAGCTCTTCAAGTTCGATCGACCTTGGAGTGTTCCCTATCGCAATTAGATCAAAGTTTCTTCGCAAATGCAATACAAACTAGGTGGCACAACAATATCCCGAGCAAGCACAATAAGAGCAAGATAACTTTCTCAAACAATAGCAATTAAGCCAGTGATTTTGGAATTAAAAGATTTTTTCTCTCTATTTTCAGGTTCTTGTTCGCAAGAACGCATCGTTCATACTCAGGTGTCCCAGCTCTAAAAATCCACAATGTATTCATTTAATTTCAGTAATAATGTTATCATCAATTTTTTGAACAAGTTGTTTAACATTTTCATAAAAAGGTAATTTTGTTCTGTAAAACATTGCTTAACGGGTTAAACTCCCCTGAGCCGCTATGATAGCGACATGGATCGTCTTTGGTTTATGACCATGTGAAGAATGTGGGAATCCACGAGTTTAAGCTTGTACACAGTGTAAATTTGACTCTTATGCCAGGACGAGTACGAACAAAATGGTGGGTTACTTTTCTGAGTAGCAAGTTCTTCAGCAGGTAACCAATAAACCTGTTCTCGGGACAGTTCCTTCTGAGGAACAAAGTGACTATACAAGGCATTGAGCTCAGCATAGTTTATGGGTTTAATTGTCCCTAGTCTTTCAGACATCTTAGTTCTACTGACTTCAGCCTGAACTAATGAGTCTTCACTGTCATGCACTTTAACAGAGGAAGGGTTATGGTTTAAAATGCATGGCCATCATACAAGGTATGTTTGATCAACATTAGCTTGTTTGAGGTTCCACGGATTGCTACTACCTAGAGCTGTTTTATGTAAGTCATGTGTTGCTAGGTTAGGTCATTTTGTTAACATTGGAATAGTTTGTGTTGGTTGTTGAAATCTTTGCAAAATTTCTGTTGCAACTTTATTTAACGACTATTTAAACAAATATTTCTTCAATGTACCTTCCTCGAAGGTCCTTTTTTTTCATAAACAACCTTTTTACTATCATTTTTCAAAGAGTTTAATTGACTCAACTTTTGAGAAAGTTTTGACTTTAGCACACATTACCTGTCTTCAAGCTACTCACATTCCCGTTTGTTACGTTGAATCAATGGGCCTGGTCTAAATCAATTTTGAACTTTATTACTTCTAGACTGACAATTTTCTTTGTTTGTCATTTTGCAAGCTCAGCTCTTAATGAGTTATTAACCAGCATTGTTCCTGATTAACCTTAGTGTGTCCATCTAATTGGGTATCTCAAGTCATCTAAATGGTAAATCAGGATATCTCCACCAGTTGGTGCGGGACGATATCCTAAATTGGAACACTTGAACTTAGCTGTCAAGTAGGTGACTGATGATAACGGAATCGTATTGTCATCAATATTTGACTCAACATCGGAGTCTAGGTGTTCTTCCTGATGCATCTCATGTGTCAACAGATGATTCACATTATCAAAGATTTGATTAGTATCGGTGTGTACCTTATTAACTTGACTGGTGGGGTGCACCATAGGGGTCTTCTTGTGGATAACAAGTTACCATGAAAGCTGCTGCTATGCAAATGAGGTCCTTCATCTACTTCCAGATTTGTACGCGACCTATTGGCTTACTATACTTCGAACATGTTGGTAGTCGTAATATCCAGTGGCTGATCATAAGGGAGCTGCACCATTCACAGTCAGGCAAGGAATGCTTCGGCATTAGAGCAACTAAAACAGTTCCTTTCCCTCCTTATCTTCCCATTAACACATCTTGGCCTTGAAGTAGTTCATGATAGTCTGATACTCTCCTCTTCTATCCTTACAAACACCCCCCCCTGCCTAGATACATGCCCTTCTCTACGGCAGTTGTAGCATATCACCTTCTTCCCTACGTTGTCCGTCATCTGCCCGTAGTTCTTTGTTCCTCGATTACCCATATTACCAACATTACCCTGAGCTCTTCTCTGAACGGTTTTAGTAATAATCTTCCCGTCATGCACCGTAGCATGACTCCTTGAGTTGGACGATGTCCTGAGCTGGTTGTTGGTTGGAGGAAACTGCTTTTGGAAACCACTCAACAAGTTTTGATTTGGTTCATGGTTGCCAACATATCATCATTGCTTGATTACAGGGACTATGTAGTGGTGTGGTAGGAAGTTAGTGGTCATATTGTGTGGTGGGGAGTAGTGTTTGAGTTGGTGTAATGGTAGTGTGTTGTTTGAGCAAGGTATGCCAAAGGATCAACAATGCTGGTAGACTACTCCTGTTTCTTGAGTGTCTTCATAGCATGTGGTTCATATGATTTAAGGTAGGTATAGAGTTCAACATAGGTTGTCACAGAAATATCTTTGTTGTTCTTCACATTGGTCACATACTTTGCCCAATACGGAGGAAGGTTGTTGACAAACTTGGTGTTCATCTGATGAGTGGGGATGTCAAGCTGAGTAATCTTTATATCATTGACCAGCTTGTGGAAACGAACAAAGTAGTCATGAATTGACTCATTTCCTATTGCACAAAATCATTCATACTCATCAAACAGTTCTTCCTTCTGTTGGAGAGGACTTTCGAACCTTTCATAATAGCTCTACAATTGGTCCCAAATCTCTTTCCCAGTACGAGTCTGGTTTAGTATGTTGAATACATGTCTTGGGAGCCCTTGACTGAGAATGTTGGTTGCTTGAATATCAGCTAGTTCTTTATTGTTCTCAATCTTAGTAAACTCTTCATCCTGATTGTCTCTCGTTACTTGTACTGCAACATCACCTTGACCTTCTGTCACAGTGATTTGGGGATGCGGAGTAGGTCCGTTTTGGATTGATCTCCAAATTAACTTTCCAAGAGGTTTACTACGAATGTATCTCTCGATACGAATCTTCCATGATTTGTAGTCACTTTCAACCAACATAGGAGGACGATTGTCCGTTCCTGCTGCACTTGATTCCTTATCAGTTGACCTTTTGATTTAAGTATGAATGAACGGATCTTAAGTGATTGTTGTTATGTTTGATTTGGGTGTATGTTTGATGTTGTGTGATTATTTAATTCGGTTTACTCAAAGAATAACTAGTTCGGTTGCTCTTTAGAGGTTTTAATCTGTTCGGTTCCTTTTATTTAACTCGTTCGGTTGACAAAGGTGTACACTGGTTCGGTCCACACTAGAAAGTTTACACGTATCATTCCTTCACACAAATAACCGTCGGGTGTCTTCAACTGCTGATTCGGTTCCTTCAATTCCGGCTATTCGGCTCCACCTTTATTTTGGTTATCTGATAAACAATCCAAACACGCCTTTATCTTACAAAGTCACCACGAATAACCTGTAATTCTTCAATAAATAGATGTAAGGGTATCGTAGTAGCACAACACGAACAAAGGTTATTACGATCTAAGCCACAAAACGAGATCAATACTCGGATTCTTCTTTTTTTTATTTTCGAACCACTAAAAAAAATACTCGCCAAATCCTTGATTACTCGCTATAGAGACATTGAAGAAAATAGTACTGAAGCACTGCTGTTCCCAAAATAGTACTAAAGCACTGCTGTTCCCAAAATTGTTCATTCTTTGGTTGGCAAAAGTTAGTACCGACAGTGCAAATTTAGTATCGTCAGGCAAAGATAGTACCGCTATAGAGACGTTGAAGAAAATACCGCCAAGGGTATAAAGTATAAATTGAAATGGTTTCTTTGATTTTAGGTTTGCTAAACCTATATAAACCCATCTCAATTGCCCAGTTCACTCACGTAATCTCTCTTAAATACTTTCTGTTAGCCTCAATTTATTGAGTCGAACAAGGAAGCTCGGTCACTCTACGATGGAGCTTCGGTCTTTAATTAGTTAATGTTGTAATAAGATAATATCGGAACGGCTCGCAATAATCTAATATTGTATATGTTTTGGGGTTAAAAGTTAGTTGTTCAGTTGTTCAAAATATCTAAAATATCTATTCTCTTTTCTCTCTCATTTCTCTCTCCTCTTTCTCTCTCTAGACCAACCTTCTCTTTCTCATTTCTAGTTCCGATTTCGTGTTTGATTCTATGAAGTGAAGTGATAACGGGATCCTACAATTGGCATCAGAGCTACGTGTGGATTCGTGGTTGATTCTTGTGGTTAAACAAGATCAAATTCAATGTTTATGTTATTAAGCAAGATCTAGGCATAGGGTAGCTAATTGAGCAAGAGAAATCAAGTTAAGAGGTCAAAAAGGGCGATTTTTGGTGGAAAAAGTCGTATTTTTCGTCGTTGCGTTTTGACTCTCTGGCAAAATTCATGTTGCGTTTTGATTTTCTTCTTGTTGCGTTTTGATTTTCTTCATGTTGCGTTTTGATTTTCTTCATGTTGCGTTTTGATTTTTTGGTTGCGTTTTGGTTCATTGCGTTTTGATTGCAGGTTGCGTTTTGAAGACATTCATTGCGTTTTGACAAAATTTCATTGCGTTTTGACAAAATTTCATTGCGTTTTGACCAAATTTCATTGCGTTTTGACAAAATTTCATTGCGTTTTGACAAAATTTCATTGCGTTTTGACCAAATTTCATTGCGTTTTGACCAAATTTCATTGCGTTTTGACCAAGATTCATTGCGTTTTGACCAAAGTCATTGCGTTTTGGTGTCACTGCGTTTTGGTGTCATTGCGTTTTGGTTAAAGATATCACTGCGTTTTGTCTAGAAATCTTGTGTGAAGAAAAGGGTTTCAGTAAAACAGCCATAACTTTTGATCCGTAAGTCCGTTTCAGGCCCGTGACCTCTCAAATCGAAGAGAAAAACGAGACAGATCACGCTGTATCCACCCTTTAGCTGGTTAAGGAATTTTTGAAGTCCAAAACCATCGTTTACTATGATTTATTGACAATTTTCTATTTTTTGGAATTTGTGTTAGACTTGTTTTTGTTCTAGCTCACGGCCCATCTGTATTTTTAGGCCCGTTTCAGTTTGGTGAGCCTATTTAAACAAACAGCTTTAACCCTAGCCAGAAAATTATCTGTTAAATCATTGGCCGCTGATTCCGAATCATTCATTCACGGTTATCTAGTGATCTTGTAAAATCCCGTTAATCATTTGTCGGTTTTGATCATAGACGAGTAAAATCCCGTGAACGTGAATTGCATACAACCACAATATCAATCACATCATATCCACTTAAGATCCAACAACAATTTTCACACTTCATAATTCACGTTAAAATGGAAACAAAGAATACTTCATCTTCGGGTTCAGTTTTAGAGGAACCAGAGATACAGAAACTGCAGATGCAAGCAAAGAAGTTAAAAGAAAACTCCTTGAACAAATTGAATGCACTCAAGACAACAATTCAACATCTCTCGAGCTCTAACCACTCAATGTACTACGAGTTTAGAGAAGCTTTTCACCGACTCTTTGATGCGAATGAAGGACTTTTCAGGTCTGTGCTATCTCGAAACATGCAGAATTTGGAAATGCAATTCAGCAATGAAACACTTCACGAGAAGGATTCCAATTCTGAATTGCGTGCGATCAAAGGGCAGTTTGAACATTTCATACATTCAAAGATGTTCGAGCTTTCCAAGTATAATACAAATGCTCGGGAAATATTACAAGATTTCAATGCATACACTACCATGGAAGCTCAAACCTTCAAGGAAACAATAATTCAAAACATGGACTCCATTGCAAAATGTATGGTTGAAAGAGCAAGTCATGAGCAAGAGCTTAAGATGACGTTGAAAAAGTTGAGTGAAAGACAGTTGCAGATTCAACAGTGCAAGGTTCAAGAGGTTCAATCATCGGTTACAAGTTCAGGAGATGAAACAAGCAGTGGGATTGTATCAGAAGAAGAGATTGATAAGAAGGAATTGGAAGCACATTACGGTTTCATGGCAAAAATTCAGGAAGTCTTACCTGCAGAATCAAGTTCTACTGATACGCCATTGGAACAGGTACAAAACAATGATGAAAATAATGTGTTTGCCAATGAAAGACAACATTCTGAGAAAAATTCTGCAGAATGTACTGATGAGCGTGCTGCGCTTGCTAATTTAATTGCAAATTTAACTCTTGATACTGAGGAAAACAAAACGATTTTAAAGCAATTAAAGAAAGCAAACGCATCATTGACTCAAGAACTGAAGGAGTGCAGAACTAACCTTGATGAGACTGGTAGGGCTCTGGGGGAGGCTACTAGTTGTCGGGATAGTTGTCTGATTGCACTTCAGAACAAACAGAATGAGTTTGAGAAGTACAAAGCCTTTAATGACCGGACGATTGATTATGAACAACAACCTTCGAACTTCTTCAAACTCCAGGAACAAGACTGAAGATACCACACCAAGGTATAACAATGACATATCAGTCAAGGCAGTCTTGGAATCAAGGACAATGACAGTTGCTTAGGGCTAGGGAAACAGCAGCAGTCAGGTAGTGCAACAGACTGGGATACAGTGCTTTAACTGCAAGGGATATGGGCACTATGCAAAGGAATGCAGGAAGCCAAAGCGGGTTAAAGACTACGCGTATCACAAGGAAAAGATGATGATGTGCAAACAAGCTGAACAAGGTGTTCCTCTGCAAGCTGAGCAAGCTGATTGGCTAGAGGACACGGATGAAGAGATTGATGAACAGGAATTGGAAGCACATTACAGCTACATGGCAAAGATTCAGGAGGTCTCACCTGAAGAATCCAGTTCTACTGGCCAGCCATTGGAACAGGTACAAAATCATGATGAAAGTAATGTGTATGACAATGTGAGACGACATTCTTGAAGCAAAAACCTGAAACCATTACGACACACATATGTTTTGAAGAAGGATGATAGCAATGTCACTCCTGATTCATCAAATATATGTACTAATGATAATCAGGTTGATCAAAATGCTGCAGAATGTGTTGATGAGCGTGCTGCGCTTGCTAATTTAATTGCTAATTTAACTCTTGATACGGAAAGTGAAAAGAAAATAAAACGATTTTAAAGCAATTAAAGAAAGCAAACGCATCATTGACTCAAGAATTGGAAAAGTGCAAAACTAACCTTGATGAAACTAATAGTGCTTTGGGGGAGGCTATTAGTTGTCGGGATAGTTGTCTGATTGCACTTCAGAACAAACAGAATGAGTTTGAGAAGTACAAAGCCTTTAATGACCGGACGATTGATTATGAAATTCTTCAAACAAAGTTAAATGAAACTCTAGGACTATTAGCTCTAAAAGACATTGAAATTAAAGAAGGTTTGAAAACTAAAGCCTATGAAATTTCAGTTCTCAATCAGAAACACGATGAATTAGTCAAAAAGAGTCTTTTAACAAGGTCACAACTAGAAGGTTATCTCAAAGAGAACACAAAGGTCATTTCGGATTTAAAGGTTAAGGAAGATAAAGATATTGACAAGATGATTGAAATGGACAAACAATTAAAGTTTTTGAATGAAATTGTTTATACTCGTAATCAGTCAATTCAGACCATTCATATGTTAGCACCCAAATGCTCGACATATAATGGTAGACCAACCTTTGCTAATCCAAGGTACCTCAAGAAAGCTCAATCTGAGAAGCCCTGTTTGTATGAGATCCCATATGATACTTCTGATCCTGCAAACAGATTTGCCCCTGATAGGGAAGAGACCATGACTCTTGATAACGAGAGTAGATCAAAATTGAATAAAGATTATGTTAAACCATATGATTACACAAAACAAAATAGTCTTTAGAAATTTTCAAAGCACCCTCACTGGAGTATCTTTATCAGTTGGACTGCGTAAAAGAAAGTTAGGAAGACAATGTGGAGAAAACTGTTTGTTAGAACAAAACCAAACATTGCTAAAAACGTTGCCTTTCTACCCGTTTCAAAATCCATTAGTAAAAGTAGACAAGTTTTTTAACGAAAAAATGCTATTAACATCAATTAATTTAGGGAAATTGTTGATCAAACTTGGTTTAAACATACTAGTGATTATTTTTGGGTACCAACTGCTCATGATATGGAACTTTTGATAAAAACCTTTCTAATGCCTCTTTCCATAAAATCACAAAATGATAGCTTTCGTTTTGAACATGAACTTAAAACGGAAATGCATGAAGATAAGTGAGTACTTTAACTCCCTTGAAAAAGATGTTGACTAACTTGATTCTGAAAAGAGCTATTTTTCAAATATGTATGATCTACTTCTTGAAGAGTGTGTGTCCTAAAGAAGTTATATGTTCTTATTTGCATTCTTTGTCTGAATAAAAGCTCAACTGTAGTTGCAATGCATGAACGTTCATAAAGTCAAAAGAATGTGAATGTCTTGCACAAAAAGCTTCCAAAACAAACTGAATATTAATAACGAAGTCAATAATAAGCTTTTAAAGAGTTTTTGCCAAACCTTAAAAACACCTCGATTCTTCTTGAACTTTCTTACCAGACATTTTAAAGAACAGATGAAAAAACAACCCAGTTTGCAAAAGAAAAAGCTTCAAATGTATTCGAAAAGAACGTGAACAATATCAAAATACAAGGATTTGAAAGCTCAAATTGCAATACAAGGAACCATGGTGATAAATGATTTAAAGAAACTCATATTCTGTAACAAAAGGAAAGATCTATGGAAACTCATTTGATAAACCATCTGTTGTTCGATAAACCAAATGCTCAACAACGGATTCCAAAAACCATCAGTTTTTAGGAAAACCGACATCCATTTCACATTCTCCTGAAATGAGAATTTCCAAAACGAAACAGTCGGTTAATAAAACAATGTTTCCAGATGTTTGTTTAAAACAAGTCACTCAACAGAATTTGCCACAATAATAGAAAACAAGCGAAATACACACGAATGTGCTTAACCAAGGAATGTATAATTTGCCACTACCACAACGTCACACAAACAATTAGAACTTGCAGATGCCTCATGCTTCTAGAATACTAATCCTCGACCGTGTCTAAATCTACCGGAGTAAATCATACTACTAGTGTTAGCAGACCACTGCTGTAAGTGCTATCAAGTTAAAGATAAGGTCATGCAAACAATAGTCAAGTGAATTTAAAAAGAAGAAGTAGAAGACCAACATAGGATTTCTAGTAATTTCTAAGAAAACAAATCTGTACCTGCGTTGATAGACATTTTCAAAATCCAAAAATTGAATGTAAATAGCTGTTTGTTGCTGAAGTGTGTAAAAATGTGTGTTTAATTCTAATCTGATGCTTGTGTTTCTAGATACTTTGAAAGACGTGAACACTAGAACTAAAGAAGTCTAAGTAGTGCCTATTAGTGCAGTAAAACCCAAGAGAAAAGCGACAAATCTGTTGCAAGGTACAACCCCATGAAGAAAACAGTTGCATCAAAAAACCACCTATTCAGCAATCCACGAGAAACCATAAGGAGGTTGAATAGGAATACAAAACAGGAATGGAAATGGTGGAGAGCTAAGAGAATGTCCATCAGGAAATAAATGGACACAAAAGGCCCCTCTTAGGACCAAAAAGATATGGAAGCTAAATCAGACAGAGGATGATAATCATACAAGCATTAGTCCACTATAACCATTGTCCTCTAGGATGACTATAAGTATTAAACCATATCAAATTCCTTAGGATCCAATTTGTCCAATGTTCCATCGTCCTCTAATTCTCTTGCAGATTGTACAACTCATCCTATTCATTGTTGACTCTGGATGCACAAAGCACATGACGGGCAAATCATAAGCTGTGTGTATTTTGTGGAGAAATTTTTGGGTACTGTTCGTTTTGGAAATGATCAATTTGCTCCAATTCTTGGTTATGGAGATCTTGATTTCAAGGAAATGGTCACAATCCAAACGGGTTTATAAATAATACGTTGAAGGCCTCAATCACAATCTTTTCTCGGTTGGTCAATTCTGTGATGCGGATTTGGAGGTTGCTTTCAGGAAATCTACTTGTTTTGTGAGAGATCTTCAGGGAAACGATTTACTAACTGGTAATCGTGGATCCGATCTCTACACAATATCTCTTCAAGAAACAACTTCATCAACTCCAATTTGTTTCATGGCTAAAGCTTCACCAACTCAAGCATGGTTATGGCATCGAAGACTTTCTCATCTTAACTTCGATTACATCCTACTATCAAAAGAAAGATAATGTGACAGGCTTAACTAAGTTGACAATATGTCAATGATCACTTTGTTCATCTTGTGAAATGATTAAAGCAAAAGAAAAGCACATTGTAAGTCAAAAGCTGTTTCGCAAGTTCCAAAGGAAGGCTGAATTTGCTTCACATGGACTTGTGTGGTCCAATGCGGGTTGCAAGCATAAATGGGAAGAAATATATTCTGGTGATTGTTGATGACTATTCAAGATACACTTGGACTCTTTTTCTACGATCCAAGGATGAAACACCAGAAGTTCTCAAAGACTTTCTCACGATGATTCAACGCAATCTTCAACTCTAAGTATATTATTGTCGTAACAGACAGGCACAGAGTTCTTGAACAAGACACTCCATGCTTATTTCAAAGAAGAAGGCATTGAACATCAGACTTCCACTCCTCGAACACCTGAACAGAACGGCGTTGTCGAAAGACGAAACCGCACTCTTGTTGAGGCTGCTCGAACAATGCTCTCAGCTTCTAAGCTTCCATTATCATTTTGGGCTGAAGCAGTTTGCACAACCGTCATGCTAATACACAGAAAAGATCAATATCAAATCGACTCATTGAAAGAACAAGGCGTATCACACCAACTCTACACCAGAGAACAGCAAATACACAATGTGCAAAACTAAACACCACAATAAACACATACAAAATTGGAGAGTACGAAGTTTATGTCATTAATGACAGGAAACCTTCAATAAAAGCATCTTCCACATATTTGTTTGCATTTGTTACAATAACTAGAAGATGGGAAGAATTTAGATAAGATGAAAGAGAAAATGGGATCCAGGTGTCCATGGTGGGATATCTACCATTCCGAAAGGGGATATCGTGTTTACAAACAAGAGAACACGCTTAATAGTTGATTCCATTCACTATCAGTTTGATGAAATCAAAGAGATATGTCTGATCACAAACATTCAACCTCCGCACCACACGACAAGATATGTCTGTTGAAAATGTCTCATCAGGCCTCGTTCGCCTCAAGACAAAAGGCGTCATGATTATGACAACTCTGACCTCGGCCCCCAAAAACTAAATGTTGGTTCCTACAGCAAAAAACAGATTTCGTCACAACAAGGGTTAAATTTCTCTTCATAGTCCTTTACTTGTGAAGAATCTTACAATCCAACACACGGACTCGCAGATAAAACGACAATGAATCAAGCACCGAATGCAACGGTTGGTGGGGTTATGGTGCCACCAAGATGACTTTTTCAATCCTTTTTGTACACGGGTACAAGAAATTGGTGAGTCTTCCGTACAAGAAATTGGTGAGTCTTCCTCATTGAACATTGAATACTACGCGATGTGGCATTCATTTCACAACCACAAAGTTCATGATTACCGATGGACCAGAGATCATCCATTAGAACAAGTTCGTATGAAATCCAAACCATGCCCAGTTCATAACAAACGACAGCTTGCCACAGATCCGAATGTGTATGTTCGCTGCTCACGAGTGCGTATTGATTAAAACCGAAGAACAATAAGGATGGCAATGGTGATTCTGCAAGGGATCGAAGCAATAGTGCAGTAAGAACTTCATCAGTTCGACAGACTGAAAGTCTGAACTAGTCGACAAACCATTTGGCAAGATGATTATAAAGCTAAAGTGGTTATGGAAGAACAAGAAGGATGAAGATCAGACTGTAATTCGCAACAAAGCGCGACTTGTAGCTAAAGGTTATGCTCAGGAAGAAGGTGTTGATTTTGAAGAATCATTTGCACCAGTTGCTCGCTTGGAAGCAGTTCGGATTTTCGTTGCCCACGCAGCACACAAGTCCTTTCCAATCTATCAGATGGACGTAAAAACGGCATTTCTTAATGGTCCACTGAAGGAGGAGGTTTATGTTGCTCAGTCAGAAGGGTTCGTTGATCCATATCATCCAGAAAAAGTCTACCTTCTCAGGAAAGCTTTTGTAATGGATTAAAGCAAGCTCCAAAGCCTGGTATGATAAATATCAAACTTTCCTGATGTCCAAGAAGGCTTTACTAAAGGTACAATTGACCCAACTTTATTCAAGATAAAATACGGGAGGATATTCTAACTGTCAGATGTACGTTGATGACATAATTTATATTTTGGGTCTACAAACCCAAAAATAATTAAAAAGATTTGAAAAGATAATGCATAGTAGATTTTGAAATGACTTTTAATGGGGAGATGAAATTCTTTTAGGACTTCATCCCCAGTCCCCAAGGTATTTTTTAATCAATCAGGGCCAAGTACGACTTAGGAATTTTGAAAAAGCATAATATGGACCAATGTCACTTTGCCATTGGTACAAAACCATTGCTACAAAACCCAAAACTAGATTAGATTTTGATTGGAAAACCCGTAGACCAATCTGACTATCGTAGTAAAATCAGGGTCTCACATGTACTTGACATCTAGAGAACCAGACTTATTGCAAGCAGTATGCTATTTGGCAACGTTATCAAGCACGACCAACACAAAAGCACCTCAAGGAGGTTAAAAAAGAATCTTTAAATACCTAAAGGTACCATTACATGGACTCTGGTATCCAAAGGATTCTGGCTTTGAACTAACAGCATTTTCAGACGCTGATCATTCGTGCCGGGAAGCATTGATACTTCGGAAAAAGCACTTCCTCGGAGGGAATTACGTTCCTTGGTGATAAGCTCGTAAGTGTGGATGTCAAAGAAACAAAACTGCACTGCAATGTCCAGCAAGGCAGAGTACGTGGCGTTATCTGCAAGTTGAGCTCAAGTAATGTGGATGAGTACACAACTTCAAGATTATGGCTTCACCAAAAAAATACCGTTGTATTGCGACTCTCATTCAGCCATAAGCAATATCATAGCAACCCCCGTACAACAAATTCCGCGAACGAAGCAACATCCATACTCGTATCATTTCATAAGGAAGCAGGTTAGAAAATGGTATAAATTGAACTATATTTATGTCAGAACCGAATAACCAATTACCAGACATGATTACGAAGCCCTTTCCTGAGAGCGATTTAAGTATCTTGTCAGGAAGGAATGGTATTCAGATGTTTGACATCCACATGATCTGGAGGGTTCTGACAAATGAGACTTGCTTTGATATCATCATCAAACATCACCATGTACAAAATTTTTGAAGAAAAAAGCAAATACAAAAATATAAAACTTCAAAAAGAAAATACAAAATCAGAAAAATCAAAAAATTTCCAAAAAGATTCTTCTCGACATGTCTCTTGGAATCGATAACATTTACGTGCTTAGAAATGTCGATTAACATTGACACGGGTGTGTAAATGAAGTTCGAGCGAGAGTTGCAAATAGTTTCAAAACATGTCATTTCTAATTTTTCTATAGTGTGCTTAAGTGCAAATGTCAGTACGAAAACCCCGGACTTCAAATAAAGGAAGGTTTATTACTTATCCCCCCCAAAAAACCGAAAAAAAAAATTAAACGTTTCTCGTCTTTAAGCGTTCTTATACAAGATTATGTCAATCTCTAATAGCTCAATAAAAAAGGACAGTGAAACGGTTCAGTGGCGCTTACCCTTAACGTTAGAAGAAAGTCCTCTAACATCTGGTTTTTTTTTTCAAAAAGATAACATAATATTTTTCAAGAATTTCTCGATGACAATTCATAATCTTTCAAAATTGTGTGTTCAACACTCCATCCCTCACAATGTTTTCAAAAGACAACAATTTTTCAATTGGTCCTATTTTTGAGGGGGAGTTTTTCGAAAAACAAAGTTTTAATGTTTTTGGATACATCCTTCAACGACATTCTTATGTATTCAAAACATTATCAAAAAGTTCCCAACCCATTTCATGGCTGACCATTTATTCTCCCACAGATATTTCAAGACATATTTAATCAACAATGTATTTCAAAACTAAGAGTTTATTATATTTAAAATAAGGGAGAAAATGTTAATGAAAATATGATCTATTCGACACAAAGTGCTGAAGAAAAGTTTTATGGTTCGAATCTTATACCCAAACCAACATCTTAATTTTTTCACGACGATTCTGAAGTTCATAATGTGGGTTATGGTAGGAATCAATCCTATGATCCAACCAGAACGGAGGATCTACCCAAGGATAATCGAAAGATAGGAAATAGCAGTCCTTAGGTATGATTGGAGATGAATGTATATGGGAATAATGCCGACTAAGATTGAGCTAACACTGGAACAATCACAACAAGGTGTTGGTAATGACGTCTTGGTAAGCAACTAAGGCGTTGAAGAATTAAAAAGAAATGATAATGTAATGGGATAAAAAAAAATAAAAAAAAAATATAAAAAAAAAAAAATAAAAAAAAAAAAAAAAAAAAAAAAAAAAAAAAAAAAAAAAAATAAAAAAAAAAAAGCGTCTAACAAAGAAGCCCTCCACACAACTTAAGGCAGAAACCGGGTCAATACATATGCTGTCAGAATCACTAGTTTTGATTGCTGACATTGAAAATGACATCATGACCCATGATTGCCAATGCACAACCCTTCCCCAGCCATTTCGGATTACTCTCAACAGAAACTTGTCCTCATTTGTCATGGAGATACACACGTTATCTATTGACATCTCACTCCGAGATTGTTGATATTGAATAGGTGGCAAACTGCTCCAGCCTCCGAGTACTAAAACCAAAATGCACTAATCGAGTCTAGAGCCAAGAGATCAATCAAAATCTCGTTAGGACACATTCCATTTCAAACACTTGTTGAACATCATCAGGTTCACAAGCTGTTATCAAGAGTCCTACGCAATATCATTGTGATATTTGCCAGAACAGGCAGAATGATACTCTTTAGTATTCACAATGACGAATGGAAATCCTTCCAGTGTCATCATCAAACAGCACTGCGGTAGGTGACTTGCGAGATTCTATATGAATCAAACTTGTGACAACTGGATATCGATTTGGTCCAGTAAATGAATTGACGGTTGATGAATTTTGATAAAAACATGACACTCTCGATGTGTTACAAAAACTCTTTAACGAGTGACACGTCGATTGATTTTCAAATCAATTTTCTCGTTTATCACTAACGTAACCCTGCAGGTCAAACAGTGGGTGACGGGCAACCTCAATCCATTCAAATGCTCAATCTACAAAGACATACTATCTTGAAACGCAAGATTGAAAGACACAGACTTCGCAAACCTGAAACTAAAGCTTTTAAGATAATGCAAAAGTATGAGCATGTTGGTCAAAGACACAAGATCGCAAGATGGCAAAGACGATAAAGACAATGACAAAGGCTCAAAGTCAAGATCGCAAAGCATGAAGGAACAAGCCTACAACAGATAACGAAGACAAAGACCAAGAACACTCGAGCTTAAACGACAAAAGCAATCTCACTGATCTCATGAAGGAGTGTCATCAAATGAACTACACTTCGGGGAGATTTGTTAGCCTTAATTTTTATTGAGTCAATAAAGGAAGCTCGTTTCCCATTGTTCAAGACCTCACTTCTAGGGAGATTGTTAGCCTCAATTTATTTATTTCGAACAAGGAAGTTCGGTCACTCTACGATTAGCTTCGTCCTTTAATTAGTTAATGTTGTACTAAGATAATACGGGAATCGGGCTCGATAGATAATCTAATATTATATATGTTTCGGGTTTAATCCCAAGCAAAACCCGAGCCCGGGTCCTAGTTAAATATCCCGCGCGTCATTTAACGCGACGGGGTATATAAGCTTTTTCTTATGTAGAAAAAGTTAGTTGTTCATTTATAAATCTTTTCCTTTTCCAAAAACTCTCTCATCTCTCTCTCTCTCCAGTCCTCCCTTTCTCTCTAAAAGTTCAACTCACTCTCTTTCTCTTTTCCTAGTTTGATTCGTGTATGTTATATGTTATGAAGTGATTACGGGATCCTACAGATTCCGCATACTCTTTAGTATTCACAATGTTTCTACCAATACAAGGATGCTAAGACTTTGTTTGCTGCTATACAAACAATATTTGGTGGTAATGAAGCGACAAAGAAGACTTAGAAGACTCTTCTAAAGCAAATGTATAAGAACTTTAGTGCTCCAAGCACAGAGTCTCTTGACTCCATTTTTAACAGGCTTTAGAAGATTATAAGTCAGCTGGCTATCTTGGGTGAAAATATTTCACAAGAAGATCTCAATTTGAAATTTTTGAGAAGTCTGCCTTCTGAGTGGAATACTCATGTTGTGGTCTGGAGGAATAAACCTGATCTAGACACAATGAGCTTTGATGATCTCTACAACAATTTCAAGATTGTTGAACAAGAGGTTAAAGGAACTGCAAGCTCAAGCTCAAGTTCTCAGAATATGGCTTTTGTATCATCCCCTAGCAGTACTAGTGAAGCTAATACTGCTTATGGAGTTAGTACTGCTAACACTCAAGTTAGCCCTGCTAGCACTCAAGTTAGCACTGCTAGTACTCAAGTTAGTACTGCTAACTTAAGTGATGACACTGTTTATGCATTTTTGGCCAGTCAACCAAACGGGTCTCAACTTGTATATGAGGACCTTGAACAAATCCATGAAGATGACATAGAAGAGATGGATTTGAAGTGGCAGTTAGCATTGCTGAGCATGAGGACAAGAAGGTTTTTCTAGAAAACTGGTAGAAAGATCACTATCAATGGAAGTGACACAGCTGGATATGACAAATCCAAGGTGGAGTGTTTCAACTGCCACAAGATGGGACACTTTGCAAGGGAATGTAGAGGACCTAAGAACCAAGATAACAGGAACAGGAATCAAGACAGCTCTATAAGGACTGTAATTATGGAAGAAACTTCTTCCAAATCCATGGTGGCTATTGATGGAGCTGGTTTTGACTGGAGCTATATGGCAGATGATGAAGTCCCTACAAACATGGATCTTATGGCTTTTTTAGACTCTGAAATACATAATGACAAAACTTGTTCAAAACCTGTCTAAAAAGCTTTGAAACTCTTAAAACTCAACTTGATGATTTAAGAATAGAGTTTAACAAATCTGAGTTCAATTTAGCGACTTATAAAAGAAGGTTAACATATGTAGAAGAGCAACTTATCTTTTACAAAAAGAATGAGGTTATTTTTTATGAGCAACTTGCTGTTCTTAAAAGAGATATCTCATATAAAGACTCAGAAATTAGTATGCTTAAAAGTGAGTTAGAAAAGCTTAAGCAAGAAAAAATCAATCAACGGGGAAAAATGAAAAATTTGATAATGCTTTCTAAAGTCTAGACAAATTAATAGGGGAGGTCAGATTAACTGATAAAAAGTAGAAAGGGTGTGGGGTTTTGTAAGCTATAATGCTGTTCTACCTCCCCTTACAGGGTTATTTTCACCCCCAAAGTTTGATTTGTCCAACTCTGGTCTAGAGGAGTTTCAAAAGCTTGAGTTTGAAGGCTATGGACCTAATACTAGTAAGAGTGTTAGTGAAGATATTTCTAATAAGGTTAGGGAATCTCCTGATGCCCCATTGGTTAAGGAGTTGGTGTCAGATGATAAGTTAGAGAAGAAAACTGTTTTTCCTACTGTAGCTAAGATATAATTTGTTAGACCTAAACAACAAGAAAAACCAGTTAGGAAACTAGTTAAGTATGCTGAAATGTACAGGTCACAAAGTCCTAGGGGAAATCAAAGAATCTGGAATAATCAGAAGTCCCAACAGCTAGGAAGTAACTTTGTGATGTACAATAAAGCCTGTTTTGTCTGTGGAAGTTTTGACCATGTGCAGGCTCACTGCAATTACCATCAAAGGGAAAGGGTGGTATCTGGGAATAATTATACAAGGGGTGAATTACAATTATTCTGCTAAAAAGACTCACCCTAGTGCTCACAGGAACATGGTTCCAAGAGCAGTTTTAATGAAAACTGGCCTAAGATCACTTAATAACTGCTCATCCCAAAACTACAGTTCAGAGTGCTAGACCAATGTCACATTTTTCTAAATCAGCACAATCAACTGTAAAGAGGCCCTATCAGAATAAAAAACAAACATAAACTAACAAAATTTTTAGCCAAAAGGTTAATATTGCTTAAGAGGGAAAATTTATACTGCTAAGGACCAAAATCAGTTAGTACTGCTAGGCCAATTCAGTAGTAGTTAATGCTGAGAGGCCAAATTAAGGTTATGGCAATTAAGGCCTTAAGCATGTTGGGTTTGGAGACCTACCAAACTTAATAGTGCATCAATTACTTTGAAGAGACATAATTATGTTGATGCACGAGGCAGATCCAAGTCAGTGATGGCTTGGGTCCCCAAAGGAAACTAATTTCCTTATTTTTATGTACAATGTCATCTACAAAAAGAAGATCAAGGCTATGTTGATAGTGGATGCTCAAGGCACATGACAAGAACATTTCCTAATCTTCTCGAGACTTCAAGGAAATTTGATGGAGGATATTGTTACCTTTGGGTAAGAGCCCAAAGGAGGGAAATTAACTGAAAAGGAACTCTTAAAACTGGTAAAGGCTTGATTTTGAGGATGTGTACATGTATCTTAAGGAGATATATTTACCTGTTTTAGTGTTTCATAAGATGTGTGACAAAAAAATAGTGTTCTTTTTACTGACACTGGATGTTTTGTTCTGTCTCCTAACTTTAAGTTAACTGATAAAAGTCAGGTTTTACTTAAAGTTCCTAGAAAGAAAAATATGTACAGTGTTGATATGAAGAATATTGTTCCTAAAGAGTGTTTAACTTGTCTTGTTGCAAAGGCCACACTTGATGAATCAATGCTATGGCATATGAGGCTAGGTCATGTAAATTTTAAAACTATTAATAAACTTGTTAAGGAAAATCTCCTGGTGAGAGGTTTACCTACAAAACGTTTTGAAAATGACCAAACTTATGTTGCTTGCCTTAAGGGAAAGCAACAACAAAGCCCTCTGAGTAAGTCCAAGATTCAGAATTCCTATTACTCAGCCACTTATACATGTTGCAATTTGACATGTTTGGTCCAACTTTTATGAGCAGCTTAATGAATAAAAAATATTGTCTAGTTGTCAATGATGATTATAGCAGATTATAGCAGATTTACTTGGGTTTTTTAGTAACTAAGGATGAGACTAGTGGCATTCTTAAGAGCTTTATAACTGAGATAGAAAATCTAGTTAATAAGAAAGTAAAGATAATCAGATGTGACAATGGAACAGAGTTCAAGAATAAAGTTATGAGTGAGTTTTGTGAACAGAAAGGCATTAAGAGGGAATTTAGTATAGCTAGAACTCCTCAGCAAAATGGTGTTGCTGAGAGGAGAAATAGGACACTAATTGAGGCTGCTAGAACCATGTTAGCTGACTCTAAGTTACCTACTACATTTTGGGCTGAAGCAGTTAATACTGCTTGCTATGTGCAGAATAGGGTATTAGTAGTTAAGCCTCATAACAAGACCCCTTATGAACTGTTTAGAGGTAGAACACCTGCTCTAAGCTTCAGAGACCATTTGGGTGTCACATGTTACCATTCTTAATACCTTAGATTATTTAGGTAAGTTTGGATAAAAATCAGATGAAGTGGAATCTTTGTTGGATACTCATATGAATAGTAGGCTATTTTAGTGGTAAACAAACACCAAAACTAGAAGTAGAAGAAAACTTGCATATTAGGTTCTTAGAGGATAAGCCTATTATTGCAGGTGATGGACCAAAGTGGCTGTTTGATATTGATGTTCTAACAAAATCAATGAATTATGTTGCCAGTTGTTGCATGTACAAACTCTAATATCTTGATGAGGTACATAAGAAAAGTATGGTACAGGGTCTTTCTAGCAAGGAGATAGGATCCTAGCCAAGACTACCTATTGATGGCTATCGGTGGAAAGATGGTTCTCTATTGATTCTCCTTTAAAGATGCTAGTAATGATGAACCACAACCTTCTAGTGATTCTAGAAAGAAGGATGCTAAAGGTGTATGTAAAGAAAATGGAATTGCCGATCAAGAGAAATCTAAAAACAGTACTCAAGATGTTAATACTACTGGGCCAAGTATTAATACTGAACCAGACATGTTTTCTTTGGGAGATAATGCTACAGCCACACATGCTAATTTCTTTGGTGATGAAACAAAAGTAGACATGAGCAAAATTACTACCACATATCTAGTTCCTTCTACTCTAAATACAAGAATCCATAAAGATCGTTCACTTGATTATGTGATTGGTGATGTACAGTCTGGTGTACTGACAAGGAGAATGACAAAGACTACTAATAAACAAGGGTTTATTAGTGCTGTTAATGAAGGCAAAACTCATGAAGACCTTTATACTTGTCTGTTTGCTTGTTTCCTATCCCAGGAAGAGCCCAAAAAGGTAATCTAAGCATTAAAATATCCAAGCTAGATAGAAGCTATGCAAGAAGAGCTTCTGTAGTTCAAGTTACAACAGGTTTGGACATTGGTGGATTTACCACATGGCAAAAGAGCCATTGATACTAAATGGGTGTACAGGAACAAGAAAGATGAAAGAGGTATTGTGATTAGAAACAAGGCAAGGCTAGTTGCAAAGGGTTACACTCAAAAAGAGGGAATAAATTATGATGAGGTTTTTGCTCCAGTTGCTAGGATTGAAGCAATTAGGTTGTTCTTAGCCTATGCCTCATTCAAAGACTTTATAGTATACCAGATGGATGTGAAGAGTGCATTTTTGTATGACAAGATTGAAGAGGAAGTTTATGTCTGTCAACCTTCAGGGTTTGAAGATCCAGAGTTCCCTAACAGAGTTTATAAGGTAGAAAAGGCATTATATGGTCTATATCAAGCTCCTAGAGTTTGGTATGAGACTTTATCTACCTATTTATTGGACAATGGATTTCAGAGAGGTCAGATAGATAAGACTTTGTTCATTAAAAGAGTCAAAAGTGATATTCTACTAGTTCAAGTATATGTTGATGATATCATTTTTGGATCTACTAAAAAGAAGTTATGCACCGAGTTTGAGAAATTGATGCACAAGAAGTTCTAGATGAGTTCTATGGGTGAGCTAACTTTCTTCTTAGGATTACAAGTGACACAGAAAGATGATGGGATTTTCATCAGTCAAGACAAGTATGTAGATGAAATTTTAAAGAAATTTGGTTTTTCCACTATAAAGACAACAAGTACACCCATGGAGACTTCAAAGCCACTACTCAAGGATGCAGAAGCTGAAGATGTTGATGTTCACTTATATAGGTCAATGATTGGCTCATTGATGTATTTAACATCTTCAAGGCTTGATATAATGTTTGCTGTATGCGCTTGTGCAAGATTCCAAGTCACACCTAAAGTTTCACATCTTCATGCTGTGAAAAGAATCTTTAGATACTTGAAAGGTCAACCTAAATTAGGCCTTTGGTATCCTAAGGACTCACCATTTGATTTGGAAGCTTATTCTGATAGTGACTATGCTGGTGCAAGTTTAGACAAGAAATCCACAACAGGAGGTTGCCAATTTCTTAGGAGTAGATTGATTTCATGGCAATGCAAGAAGCAAACTATAGTTGCCAACTCTACTACTGAAGCAGAGTATGTAGCTGCAGCTAATTGCTGTGGACATGTGTTATGGATCCAAAATCAAATGCTGGATTATGGATACAACTTCATGAATACCAAGATTTTCATTGACAATGAAAGCACTATCTGCATAGTTAAGAATCCAGTGTTTTACTCAAAGACTAAGCACATTAAGATTAGACATCACTTCATTAGGGATTTATATGAGAAGAGACTAATTCAAGTGATCAAGATTCACACTGATCATAATGTTGCAGACTTACTTACAAAAGCACTTGATGTTAGTCGTTTTCAATTTTTGGCTGCTAGCATTGGAATGCTTAATCTCTGAGGTGTTGGTTGATTAGATTGATGATTGGAATGCGTTGGACATACTACTTGGATAAAATTGGGGTTTATTCTGGTAACTCAAGAGTTAGTGCCGCTGGCATGACTTAATGCTGCTGGGCAAAAAGTTAGTGCTGCCAGGTAAAAAGTTAATGTTGTTGGGCCAAGTTAGTACTGCTAGGTTATCGTTAGGGATACAACTGCTGAGGGTGTATTTCATAAATTAGTTGGTTACTTCACCTATGGGTTTGCTTAATTCCCTATAAAACCTTTTTTGTTCATAAAGTAATCACTCTTAAACACTCTTACGATCTTAATTTACTGACATTCACAATTCTCATCAATGGCGGACTTAACCTTTGTTGATTCTCATAATATGGTGGCATACTTGGAAAAATCAGAAGATAATGCTGATTTTGCAGAGATAGTTGATTTTCTTAATTCTAGTCCTATCAGGTATGCATTAACTGTAAGTCCAACTATCTATGTGTCCTATACTAAGCAGTTTTGGTCTACTGCGAAGATCAAAACAGCCAATAATGAAACATAAATACATGCCAAAGTTGATAGCAAGACTATAGTAATAACAGAATCATCCGTGAGGAGAGATCATCACTTTAATGATGAGGATGGTATTACTTTTCTTACAAACACTGATATTTTTGAAAACATTCAATTAATGGGGTATGAAAAGCTTTCTGATAAACTTACTTTTTATAAATCTTTCTTTTCCCCTCAATGGAAGTATCTTATTCATACCATCTTACAATGTTTAAGTTCTAAATCAACTGCTTAGAATAAATTTAGTACTAATATAGCATCAGCAGTTATATGTTTGACTAAGAAACAAAAGTTTAATTTTTCTAAATTGATTTTTGATGGTATGTTGAGAAACTTGGATCCTAATTCTAAAAAGTTTTTAATGTATCCAAGGTTTTTACTACTGTTTTTGAACAATCAAATTGAAAATATTACAGCAGTTTTTAATGATGAATATGATACACCTTCTCATACTAAAAAGGTTTTTGCAAACATGAGAAGGCAAGGAAAATATTTTTTAGGGACTGTGACACCCTTGTTTGCTACTATGTTGATACAATCACAAGCAGTGGAGGGTGAAGGTTCAGGACAACCCACTGAACCCCAACACACACCTATTACCGCTTCACTATCTCATGTAGAAACAATCCCTATTATTGCATCATCATCTCAAACCAAAAAGACTCAAAAACACAAGACAACCAGAAGAAAGGTCACTGAGATATCTCAGTCTAGTGGACCTACTACCCTTGTAGCAGATGAGACTGTCCAAGAGGAGAGGGGAGACAATGTGGTAAGGGTTGCCACTACTACTGCTAGCTTAGATGCAGAGCAGGACAATGGGAACATCATTAGGACCCAATCTATGGCAACACTTAATGAGCCTAATCCTCAAGGAATTGGTTCAGGTAGTGGTCCCAGGCACCAAGATACCATATTGGGGGACAGACCTGCTCAAACTAGGTTTGAGAGTTTGTCTAAACAGTCTAATGATCCACCTCTCTCAAAAGTTAACACACTTAGAAGTGGGGAGGACAGTATGAAACTAAATGAATTAATGGAAATTTGTACAAGATTGTCTGAAAGGGTTCTTGCCTTAGAGAATATCAAGACTACTCAGGATTTTGAAATTACTAATCTAAAGAAGAGAGTCAAGAATTTGGAAAAGAAGACAAAGTCAAGAACTCCAAAACGTAAGAGGAGGTTATTCAAAGTCAGGATAGAGTTTTCTGGTGAAAAGAGTTTAGGTGCTCAGGAGGATGCATCCAAACAGGAGAGGAATGAAATTGACAAAGATGAAGGGATTTTATGGTTTCAAGAGGATTCAGAGACTCAGGGGAGTGCACCAATTACTATTACTGGTGTATCTATTAGTATTGCTGAACCAAGTACTCCTCCAACAACAACAATTCTTATTGAAGATGAAGATCTCACAATTGCTCAGACCCTTATGAAAATAAGAAGTATGAAATGAAAAGAAAAATCAAAGGAAAAAGGAGTATCTAGTAAGACTCCTACAACAACAACAAGAGGAGTAACTATGCAAGAACTTAGTGAGTCCAGAATAAGAAAAATAGTACCTCCTTAGTATGTGCTTAATTACACATACCTTTTACCTTTAAAAACGAGCTAAAATAACCAAAAACGGACCTTAAATGCGAAAAATACGCTTGTTTTGCTAATTGTATTGTGCAGGAACGGATAACTAAGAAAAGGATGAAAAACGAAGCCAAATCGACAAAACCGGACATGGAATGGAAAAGACTGTGAAAGACAAAGCCAAATCGAAGCCGAAAAGTCAATCAAGTCAAAAGGTCAACAGAAAAGTCAACTGGTCAAAGTCAAAGTCAATCCCGACAAATCCAAAAGTCAACAATTGAAGAAATATTTGCAGAAGAATTGCAGCTAGACAGTTTCTAGAAGAAGATGAAATGGTAGCAAAGAATAAAGAGCAAACAAGGCTAACTTAAATCCATTGAGAAATAAAATCAGCGACGATGAGAGGCAAGCAGTTATGAGTTAGCCTACAGAGACTACTATGCAAAAGAACCAGAGAGAGTTGACCATTAAAGGACAAAGAGTCAAAACTTATTGTGTAAGAGCTCATGACAAAAGGAAGAAGCACTTTGCGAACTTAGAGCTGACAAGATGATTAAAAATAACCACCGAACCAAACTCAAAAGCAGGAATCAACATGTGTACTTATTCTGAAAAAAGTAAATGGCTAATTCTACAACCATATCAGTCTTAGAGGAGACAAAAGTTTTGAAAAATCAGATGTTATTTGACAATACTAAATGAAGTGGGATAGATCATTTGTTCCAATGGGATTCAAGGTGGTAAAAGGAAGTAAAATCCAGACAGAAACGAAGGTAGAAGAGAACTAAAGGAAAGAACCATGATGAAGAACGTCGTCAGAGAGACAAAGCTAGACGGATGATGCAGATCAGCAGAACTAAAATCTGAGTTTGGAGATAGTTCCAGATAATGATAGTGCTGTCAATGTTGAATCATTAGCTACAAAATATCCAATAGTTGAATGGAAGACACACATTCTAGCAGAAGATAAGATGTATTATCAGATCATAGCCGCTAATGGGAAGTGTAAAATTTTTTCAACATATATTTAGTGTAATGCCTCATATAAGTGCTTTGAACAAACAAGAAGTGTTAGCATCTATACAAGGACTGGCAAAGGAGATGATTTTAGACAAAACAAGCCCAAAGGATATGACAGTAATTGCTTTGGGGAATCATTCATAACTATATATTAAACCAAGTGGGTAAGATGAAATCTGAAAGCTCAACAAGACTTACACATTTGATAAGCTGGAAGAGCTATATGATTCATGTAGGAGTTACATATTATATATTGAATGGATGACAGAATTACTATTCCACAAGAGGATTGAAAAGAAAATTCCTTACTAACATAATGAAAATGCTTTTAAGAATGGCTTGGACCGTGTGGAAGGCGAGAAGTTGATCATTGGAGTGTGTAATGGTCGTTATTGACTTCTTCACAATGTATCAAGTCACAGAACAAGAAGATGAAGAGATATTTAAATACATCACCCTGATGAAGCTACAGCATTTTAATCAAGAAACTTTGAAGAATCAAACACACGTGAACAACAAGTTAAGGGGAGAATTTAATTTGGGAATAGAAATACATTTGAGTGGCTGTTGAAAGTTACTCTGCTATGTCCAGTTTATGATTGTACACTATTACTACTGTTATGGTCGACTGCTGGTGAAGTTTCAGAGAAAATATCTAATCTTTACTACTAAGCGCTAGTTGTAACAAAGTTACTACTGCTAGTATTATTACTGAATCTACTAAGAATAAGTTTTCTGCTAGTAGATTAAGTTAGTACTGTTTTATATAAGTTAGTATCTGCACAATATGAATAAGGAAAGAGATAAATTAGAGAAAAGAATTTTATGTGTAGAAAACCTGCTTTAAGCCCATATGGTTTCCTTGGTGTATAACAGGAGACCCTAGGCGGCAATGTAAGTTGATATAAGTCATCGCAAAGAGATGCTTCATCAGCCATCAATACATCTCTAGATATTACATTTAGATATATAGAGCTGTCAAGGGTTAAACCCTAGTACTACACAGAGTACTTGTATTATATGTAATAATAAATAATATGAGAGACTATTCCAGTAATATCATTGGTTCATAGACAGTGACTAATTCAATTAATAAGTTCTTGCTATGTATTAAAAGAGTAGGATTCCGCATACCTCTTGTAGTATTCATAAATTGTTATCATAGCTTGATTTTTGGATTTATCCAAAAGTAACTTAACCGTTACAAAGGTAAGGAATCGATCTTCAATTGGGAATCAACAATGGCTTCGTGAATTCTAAAAAAAGCTCGTTAGTGTTCTAATTTCTTAAATGAAGATCCTTCTCATCTCCTCATGGTTTATATGTTTTAAACCTTCATTATGAATTTAGCCAACACTTCCTCAATATTTTAACCCCCCTTTAGGGTAATTGAAGCGGGTAAGAAGGCCCCGGTCAGAAAACGGATACCTAAACAAGACATAATTACGAAGTAAAAAAACCATTCCTTAGAAAACTACACGAAAAAGCAACTAAACAACTAGCCAAGCCTTATCCAAGACACCATGATACACATCGTATTCAGTAAAGTGGATAAGCCGTATTCAATAAATAACATCAGACAATAGAAAAACAAAACTAAATTTATACTAAAAATACCAATAAAAACAAGAAATTAAACAATCGCACTCCCCGACAACGGTGCCAAAAAAACTCGCTGTGTCCGTCTATAAGGGTGTTATTATATGTTTTCAAGTTCTATAACACTATATTTTTATAATTTTTGCCAACTTTACCTAAAGCACAACAACTTTATCGTAGCATGGAGACCCGATCGATAGAGTGTCCATGGATAAAATAGGTAGTCCCATCACTGAGGAGTGGAAGTATTACACATCTAATTCGACTGGTACTTGATTTATCTAGATTATATACACTAATCTAACCTAAATTTATTCATAATTAAAAACTAATTAAAAACCTAACTAACGCAAATGGTGTTTTCAGCCCTGCGAGACGGGCACGAGTTTAGTTTCAATTATCTAAGGTGATGACAAATAACAGAACAGCAAATACTTAACAAAAGATTTTGGCAGACAGTCTCAAATCATGACTAAAACGTAATTAGCCAGTTTAGATCTAATCATAAACGCATTGATTTATCTATTCGTGCAATGATTGTATATAATACGTTAGGTGGCGTATATCATTCCAAAGTTAGGTGGATCTTTTGTAACACACAGAATTCTAACGACTGTAAAGAGTGAGCTCACGGTTCTACGTCGTCGACATTAGATAAAGTTTTTCTTGGGTTTCGAAGGATCGGATAACGCCGACGATTAAATTTTATTTTTCCTACCTCGAATGAGGAGTTCATATTTTATTTTGGTCAATTTGGAATTTATCTCGTAATCGTCAACTCGCAAGTTGAATGAAGACCTTATATTCGTCTTACGTCTTTATGCGTCATGTGAATCCATGACATTGCCTCCGTAAAAATTAATTCTCTTATAATTTTTAATAATAGTGCTTGGACAACTTAGCACCGCCGACATTTCCCTCTTTCTTAGCAAAGCCACTCAGCGAATTTGATTTTAGACAACATGAAGTTTACCTTTACATTCTACTTAACATTAAGCACAACATTTACCATTAGGCTTACCACTAGCAATCGTATAAATAACTAAATTATTTTCAAAAAAAAATGATTACCCTCCCCTTAATTACCCTAATATAGCCGAACCTCCATAAACCCACTAACACATTCACAACAGCTTCTCTTATACTCCCAGACATTCTATAGAATCATTTCGACCACCTAAACCCACAAACACATTTCACAACATCTTCTTATACTCCCAACATTTCTATAATCATTTCCTCCCTATTTTTCCAAAAACCCTCCTCATCTTACAAAACACCTAGAGAGAAAAAATGTCTTCTCTTTTCTTCTTTCTTGTGTATTCGGCCGACCAAGAACACCAACAATAATCCATCAAAAATCATTTCTACAACACGCAATCTATTTAAATATCCTCCAAATGATTAACCAAGATGCAAGAACTTGATAGAAATTGATTTTTCTTGTTTCCCCTTCCCTTTTGGTGTTCGACCGAAGCAACAAACACACACCCTCACTTCATCTTGATTTTTCTACTACCAAATAACATTTAGATGATGTTATTATGATCATCCATGTAGAAAAAGGACACATGCAAGAGGTAATAAAGGAGATTTAGATTTCTTCAAGATAAAGGGGTTTTGATGTAAGAAAGTGTTTAAAGATTTTTAGGTAAAAGGTTTTTGAAAGATATTGGTTAAGAAAACTTAAGGTTTTGGTGATTTTAGTTGGTTTTGGGTCATGGCTAACACAAGAGGGAACAAGGCGAGTCCGTAACTTTGTCCGATCTATCTTACTAAGGCATTGTAAGTCTTTTCCTAGTGAATGTTATAATTATTTTCATATAAAGTTGATTTTTGATGCACGCATGTGATGAAATCCACTACATCTTGCGTTAGATCAGGATGAGAAATGATATTGGATGATTTGAAAAATTATTATGTCGCGTATAGATGATTTAAGATATGTTTCGAATTGGTTTTGGGTTGAAAAATGATTTTTTTGCGATTTGTATCGAGCTAATTAGGGCAAAAACTTTGGTATGGATTACGAGGTTCGAGAAATCATAAAAACTGATTTTGGTTTGGAAAATATGATACAGTATATTTTTATGAACATTTTGGTATAAAGTGGGTCACGTAACTCCTAATTAAAAAGTTTTATGGCGAAAACGAGTTTAGAAAAAGTTAAATTAAAACTGACGAAAACGTATTAGCCAGTTTAATCTAATAATATGCATTGATTGTCTATTCGTGCAATGATTGTATTAATTCGTTGGTGGTATATCATTCCAAAATTAGGTGGATCTTTGTAACACCTAGTGATTTAAGACATTTATGATGATCGTGGTTTCGTCGTCGACATTAATATTTTATTGGTTCGTATGATCGAACGTCGACATTTAAATTTTTTGTCCTACCTCGAATGAGGAGTTCATATTTTATTTTGGTCAATTTGGAATTTATCTCGCAATCGTCAACTCGCAAGTTGAATGAAGACCTTATATTCGTCTTACGTCTTTACGCGTCATGTGAATCCATGACACGTCTCGTAAAATTTAATTCTTATATTTTTTATAAGTGCTTGGGCTCCGCCATCATTTCCCTTGTGTTTTTAGCCAAACTCGCGTTTTATTTTAGACAACATAAGTTTACTTACATTTTATTAAATTACACAACATTTAACATTTTGCTTACACTCTTAAATAACTAAATTATTTTCAAAAAAAATGATTTCCCTCCCCCTAATTACCCTATAGCCAACCACCTAAACCCACAAACACATTTCACAACATCTTCTTATACTCCCAACATTTCCATAATCATTTCCTCCCTATTTTTCCAAAAACCCTCTTCATCTTACAAAACACCTAGAGAGAAAAAATGTTTTCTCTTTTCTTCTTTCTTGTGTATTCAGCCGACCAAGAACACCAACAATAATCCATCAAAAATCATTTCTACAACATGCAATCTATTTAAATATCCTCCAAATGATTAACCAAGATGCAAGAATGTGATAGAAATTGATTTTTCTTGTTTCCCCTTCCCTTTTGGTGTTCGACCGAAGCAACAAACACACACCCTCACTTCATCTTGATTTTTCTACTACCAAAAAACATTTAGATGATGTTATTATGATCATCCATGTAGAAAAAGGACACATGCAAGAGGTTTTAAAGAAGATTTAGATTTCTTTAAGATAAAGGGGTTTTGATGTAAGAAGGTGTTTAAAGATTTTTGGGTAAAAGGTTTTTGAAAGATATTGGTTAAGAAAACTTAAGGTTTTGGTGATTTTGGTTGGTTTTGGGTCACGGCTAACACAGGAGGGAACAAGGTGAGTCCATAACTTTGTCTGATCTATCTTACTAAGGCATTGTAAGTATTTTCCTAGTGAATGTTATAATTATTTTCATATAAAGTTGATTTTTGATGCATGCATATGATGAAATCCACTAGATCTTGCGTTAGATTAGGATGAGAAATGATATTGGATGATTTGAAAAATTGAGATGTCGCGTATAGACGATTTAAGATATGTTGCGAATTGGTTTTGGGTTGAAAAATGATTTTTGGCGCGATTTGTATCGAGCTAATTAGAGCAGAAACTTTGGCATGGATTACGAGGTTCGAGAAATCATAAAAACTAATTTTGGTTTAGAAAATATAGTAGGGTATATTTTTATGAACGTTTTGATATAAAGTGGGTCGCGTAACTCCTAATAACGAAGATTTTATGGCGAAAACGAGTTTAGAAAAAGTTAAATTAAAATTCAGCTATTACTAGAAATATTAAGTGCTGGCAGAAATTAAAACATCTGATTTGAGCACTTTCGAGTCCGTTTTAGTCATCCGGCAAAGCGCGAAAGTTGTCCGTAACGACGTTCTGCTTTTGCCGTGTGAATTTTAGAATCTAACGATTTGAAATGAGTAAAGTAGACCAAATCTCAGATTAGAAAATAAAAATATATATACGTATGTGAAAAGTCAAAAAAAGATTTAAGAATGTCGTTTAGTTGATGTAAGTGTCTTTCAGATTGATAAAATAACAACGAACATTATTACGGAGATTTTATTATTTGTGGAATCAACGGTCGTTTCTAATTATGGCAAGTCTAAAAATAGAAACTTATATATATGTATATATGGGAAATGTAACGTCACAGTTGTAGTTAAATAAGTAGGCATTGATGTATTGGGGGTTGAGGAAATAAATAACTATTTTTGGTACTAATATATTTGGATAACCGGTTTTTACTAAAAATAGTAACTTTCTAAAAATAGAAAGTTTCCGAAAATGGAAAGTTTTCACAAATGCAATGCAACATGATTATGAAAGAAATATCATTTCTAAAGTATATTAAGCGTTAAGATTTAGGTAGCGCAAGTGGATTTCTCATCACATGTATATATCTATATATATAAATTTTACCGTTGCGATTTACGCATCAGTCGATCGTACTTTATTATATTTTAATCTAGCGACATAAATTATAGGTCGCGGTCGAGATTGTTGTTGAGACATTCGTGATTTATTTGGTTGTTGATCTTTATTGATCCCAACTAGATCTTGCAAACCTTGTAAAAGGGTTAGTTGTATTGAATAGATTCAAGACAACTATGCTTAGAAACTTTGTTGATACTAGGAGTATGCAGAATCTACTCTTTAGTATTTAGAAGAATATGAATGTAATAGTAAACTGTGATGCAGTAAAATGAACAATGAATATAACCAAATGCTCCAATATTATTAGATCAATAATACGAGTACTCTTCACTAGTACTAGGGTTTACAACCTTGAAGCTTTTCTAAATCGACTTGACAACTATGAAAACTTGTATGTCAACTAATGCCCTAGAGCCTCCTTTTATAGACTAAGGAGTCCTAGTCGGCTTACAACATATACTAAAGATAAACATAAACTTATAGAATATTCTGATACAATCTATTCTATAATTATCTTCTAAACTTCATCTCCAACTAATCCTTATCTTTTGGCAATCCTTATCTTTTAGCATCTCTGACTTCCTTTAGCAGTATTAATCTTCTCTGGCAGTACTAACTTTTCCTCTGGCAGTACTAACCCAGTTAGTACTGTTAGTTATATCTTGAGCAGTACTAAGTTCTTGAACTAATCTTGTGAAGATTTATTCCCAACAATCCTCCCCTAAACTTGTGAGTTATCTTTAAATCTCAAGTTTCTTCTGAATCAAATCTTCTAGTCTAGTCTGCTGAGGATGCTTCCAAACATTCTTCTACTGCAGTACTTGTTACTTAACAACCCTGATGAGCTCATAACCCATTTCACTTTGATGATCTACTTCAAGCCTTCTACTTAACATTTTGGACAGCGTATCTTGTAACAGAGGATATTTCTTTTCAACCATCATGTGAATCACTAAACCAGTATCCATTAAAAGCACATGAACTCCACAAAAATTATGTAACTTCTAGTTTATCATATTCTAGTCTTGTTGATTTCTCCATATTTTATCTTCTTTATTTGGTTCAATCAATGTTTTCAGATCTCCCCAAAGAAATAAGTCATAACCTTCTGGACTTGCTATTTGAAATCTATCCTTGACCAATCTGTATAAATCCATCACATCTTGCCTATCAAAATCATAAAGAATTGCACTAAATATCTTGTAATGTTTAACACTTCCATCTGCTCTTTTGATTTGATAATAGTATTTATCATTTGCTAGAATATGTGTCTCCTAGTCAACTATTGGATACTTTGTTGCTAATGATTCAACATCAAGACTTTCTTCTTCTGGAACAATGTTCAAGTAAACTTGAAGTTCTTCTTTCTCAGCATCATCTTCTAACTTCTGTTTCTTAGCACTTTCTTCACTAAGAGTTTCTTTTGCTCTTTTCATAGCAAGTGATTTCTTTCTTCTTCCTCCAGTTTTCTTTTCACTACCTTTTTCCTTTTCAGAATCCATGGGTAAAAAGGATTGAATTTGATCCCATACTCTTTCAAATATAGGTCTTATTTCTACATAACTCATTCCCTTGAAGTGACTTATCTTGTATCCACCTAGATTTTTCAGATACATGCACGTGTTCTTCCTGACTTTAGTTACAGATAAATGTCTATTCTGAAGAGCATGGTATCTTAACACAGAAGGATCACTCCAATCAATATCATGAGCTTCTTTAGCTGCAACTTCTTCTCTTTTATCCAACTGCATTTGCAATTCCAAGGCTGTTTCAAAGTCAATCCTTTCTTATTCTTGTTCTGCCTTAAATCTAGCTTCTTATTCAGCATTGAATCTAGCTTGTTCTTCCTCAAATGCCTTCTTAGCTAATTCTTCATCAATGCTCATTTGAACTTGAACCCTTTTCTTGATTTTCTTTGGTGGCTCAGATTCTTACATAATGGATTTTCCTTTATCCTTTGCTTTTAATGCACTCCTCCTAATATAGACTAGTGTTTCAGCACCATTAATGTCTTCAGCAGTAGAAACTCTTGGAGGGCTAACAGTACTAATGGAAGCACTAGCAGTGGTAACTAGTATACTGGCAGTAGCATCAAAATCATATTCCATGTCTTGCTGAGGTTGCACCAATGAGATTGTGGGATCTATATCAATATCAGAGATCTTCCTCCCTTGTTTGGAAGAATCCTCTGCAGCATCTTCATCCTCTGAAATAACAATCCTAACCCTTCTCCTAGCTTTGTCTGTCTTGACAGTTTTCTCCAACTTTTTCACTCTTAAGATAAGTCTTGTAAGAGCAGTACTATAAGTCTTCTTTGTCTGCTGTAAGTCCTTCTCCAAACTCCAATTCTGTCTGTCAACTTAGTAACCAAATTCATCAATTCATGTTGTTGCATACTTCCCTCATCACGTCCAAGTGAGTGAACACTATGGAGAGGTGATTCATGGGGCATTGGAGCAGCCTCCTCAGTAGGTATGATGGGTGGTTGTGAGGTGGATGGGGCACTGATTGATGTGTGATGGGATGATAAGGATGGTAAAGATGTTATTTTGGAAGGGGATGTTTCAGGAGTGGTTTGGATAGATGGTTTTTCACCCTGATGCTGAACTAGCATTGTGTCAAACAATGGAGTAATCACCCTAGAAAATCCTTTGGAGACTCTCTTCATGTTGCTAAGCAGTTTGTGTGTAAGGTAATGAGTAGGATAGGTTCTTGTATGGGGGAAAAGAAGTCTTTGATGTTTGTTTAAAAATATTTGTATGAATCGAGGATACATCAAAAATTTGTGTGTGTTATCCAAATTCTTTACCATGGCATCAAAAATGAATTTTGAAAAGTTAAAACTCCAGTTTGATGCCAGGCATATGATAGCAGTAGCTATGTTGCTACTAAACTGCTCCCAAGCAGTCTTCTTAGGACTCTAGTAGTAGAGTATGGTATGAATGAAGAACTTTCACTGTGGGGGAAAAGTGTCCCTTTTGAAAAGTAAGACTATCAAAAGTAGTTACATACCCTATAAGAGCC